>JAPDVR010000009.1:23349593-23629593 GCA_026230005.1 Gila orcuttii
GCATTTCATCATATCGCGATATTATCGCAAATGCAATGAATCGTTCAGCCCTATTCAATGTCTATCTAATGAGTGATTATAATCAAGGTTTTAATCAATAGTTTTCCTTCTTAATATCAAATGAGTTGAATGACTTCTCTAGGCTTATGAGATTTTACTTTGTTATAGAAATTACTTATTTAGTGTGATTATCGAAAATGTTATTTCATGTATCCTTTAAATGTCTGTATTTGATATCTGAGGTGTAACGTAAGGGGGTCTGGCCCATGCCAGGAATGGAGTAACAGTGCTTGCTCATTTAGCCTGGCTTCCAGAGATGAAATATGGACTTCTTTAACAGGTGTCACTACATCCATCTGCTTTTCTAGGCTACCCTGATAGCAATGGTCTCAGTAGCACTGGCGTAGCCACGGGTGTGCCAGGGTGTGCCGGTGCCACCCACAGTGGCATCTATTTTAGGTGTGCCACCTAAAATAGATGCAGAATTATTTTTTTTAAAGTTTTAATAAAAACGTTTCCTAAACTTGGACTATTGTTTTTTACTTAAAATATTGGTGCATTTAAAATGTATTTTAATTTTTTAATTATTATCGTTAACAAAATATATGCCGACATTCGGACTGCCAACCAATCCGCAAACAGCCGCTGACTGGTAATACGGTTGTGCTGTTGAGGCTCGCGCAGCCTCATGAGGAGAAATGGAAACAAATGAGCGCAGATCACACAAAGAAACTTAATGAACATAGAGCGGTTAAAAAATGAATGTGGAGTTTTTATATTTATAACATAGCCTATGATATGATACAGTCAGTGGCGTAACTTTGTTTTAAAAAGTGGGTGGGACAGGTGTGTGTATATAGTATAGTAGGCTACATTGTGTTTAATTTGTCGTTTAATGAGATCTAATATCTAAAGTGGCGAGAATTTTCACGTGAATAAATACATAGATCCGACTGTTATCTACATGTACTTTAATGGTCCAGTGGCAAAACGTTTGTCAAGCGTGTCAGAAGTTCTGGGTTCTAATCCACACTAGTATAGTTTTTTGTTCCCCTCATCAAAACCGATTGTTTATTAGTGGTTGTATATCAAGCAGGGACACGTTTTTTGTGCATTATGTTTTGTGATTTCACCGTTAGAGAGTCTCTCCGCAACGGATTGAAGCGCGCGTCCGTGTGAAGAACACTGTATCCGCGCCACTGATAGCACCGGCAACGAGCACTTGATTTCAAAAACAACACATTTCAGCGCTAGATCGCCTCTTATTTAACAAACGAACGAAATGAAAGCTCTACTAGAGTTAACTGGAGATGTTTTATTTATTTGCATTGGTACATCCGTGCCACGAGATGTTTCAAAAGTGGTGGGGACACAATCGACCCTGGCAAAAAGTGATGGGGACATGTCCCACCCGCAAATTACGCCTATGGATACAGTTAAGCAACATCACAGTGACCGCGAGTGCTGAATACCATCACGACTGAAAACATGACACTGATTTCATATGACAGTTCAATAAACAAGTCATTAATATCAATTCACTTACATTTTAGACACAATATTGACTGTTTTTGTTCTATTTGAGCAGCGAAAATAGTTCCAAACAAACATCCCAAGAACCACAGCGCATCTCACCTGAAAACATAACTGCATTAATGAATGATTCAGCGCTTTGAATGAATCGATTGAGTCAAAAATTCAATGACCCATTAAACAACTGCCTCATTCCTTAACAATTCAGCCGTTTGAACGAATCATTTGAATAAATGACTCAATAACTCACTCATTAAGACGGTCACCTGCCGCCCCCTACTGGTGGTTTAGTTTCGTGTTTAAAAGTAGGCTATAATTCTTTCCAATATGTCATATTTGTATCTTCAAAAAATATTTAAAACAATCTCATAACATTATTTAATGCAGTTGTAATTTTTCAGTGTAAATTAATTAATTGTATTGGTAACAGCATAGTGTCTTATTATTTCAATTGAATTTATTGATCAAATCTAAGAATTTAAATTGAAAGATGATGCATACATTTAAACCGATTTCTGGATTTTTACTTGGACAAGAGAATGGCCGATTTACTTGTTCGAAGGACAAGCACATGTAAAGCCTTAATGTTGAGCCCTGAGTTATATTTTATATACTGTAGGCCTAGTATTATGTTTATGTGGCAAGCCAGTTTTACACATCAGCCCAGTCTATTCTGTAAAGTTAGTGATACGCCGGGTCAAGGTTGTTTTGCACATTAAGTTGACAATAAATGTGGCACACCCAATTTTTCTTATGCACACCCAGAGACGCTTTTCTGGCTACGCTACTGCTCAGTAGTCATTGAAACCTATAGTTGAGAGACCATTTCTTAGTTAAAGTCTTTACTTTACAGTTAGATTTAAAGTATCCTCTCCTTGAGAGAAATAACATGTTATCTTAATGTTTTGAGAAGACTCTCCTCCTCACCAAATCCAATCTTGAAGAAACTGTGTCTGTGTGTGTTAGTATTCTTGGTTACAGGTTAAGGAACAAGTGGAAATATAGCTGCAAGCAGCGATACGGGGCTAAGCCCCTGAAGCGGCAGCAAGAGCAGGAAGAGTAAAAACAGAAGAAATTGGAGAAAAAAGAGCTGGTTTAGAAGTATAGGTGAAAATGAACTCAAAATGAGTTCAGATGAGTTCAGATGAGAATGAACATAGAATCAACAAGACATACATTAATCCAAGAGGAAGAAAGATTAGTACAACGTTGAATAATAAAGGAATCAACATGACACAATTGTTTTAAATCATCCCACACAGGGCTCGAACCCATTATTTCTGGGTCAGACACCTGTCACTCATATCATTGCGCCACTGGGTAGTTGCATTTTTGGCAAGATGAAGAAGGTCCAATAGTTCAAGTGAGAAGCAATTCAAAATGAATAATTTTTGTATAAAGTTGCTGCATGTTGTATTTATCGAGTTCATTCACATATAGACACCATGTCTGGAACAGAAGCATCTTTTCCACCACTTAAGGCCACAATACCTCTTGCGGTCTGGGAATGTGCCACACAGGAATCAAACCCACAACTGGAATGGTTCAGGGCTAGCAGTACATGGTTTAGCAGCTTGCGCCACTCAGTTGACACTGTCTTACCAAGCTGCCGAGGAGAGGCTTAATTGTAAGAATGAGCACACAAAAGCATGTTAGCCAGATTAGTTAAGTTAGCAAGCTAAGTTAGCTTAATGCTAATGTAGTTTATGGTTAGCCTGATAGCTGAAGAGCCAAATTAGAAAGAATGGCATCTGGTTAGCATGCTAAACAATTAGCATGCTAAGCTAACTACCATAAGGCAACAAATACAGGTCAAATTTGGACAAAAATCTGTTCAGTGACTTATGTGTGGCTCGGTCCAAAGAACATCTGAGCCAATTTTCGTAAACACTGAACAAAATTTGAATGAGGAGTAGCACAAAAAATTGAACACTGAACTTTTCAAAATGGCCACTACTGTAATGGGCGGAGTCTTATTGTAAGATATTGATTGTGATCACCATAATGAGTGGAATCAGGTGTACCAAGTTTCATTTTACATCTATTTACATTCACACATAGATCAAAGGGTTCAAAAGCTACAACCCTTTTAATGTTGAATTTTTGAACTGGTGGTGGCGCTATAGAGTTGGTCCTAGAGATTAAAAAATTGGTCTAATTACTATTCATTACAATCACTACAAGTGTGGAAGGTCACGACGTGCCTAAATTCAGGGTCCGAATGTCAGCCGCATAATTGATGGAGATATGCTTCAGTCTATCTATGTGTAGAAAATGTGTGATTATTTATTAGCCAATCAGAATCATTCAACCTGAAGCAATGACGAAGCTTAGACCTTGGTGTAGGGTATAATTGCTGTGATTTTTGTAACTGTAAGGGGAAGCGGCCTACTTTTGATCACTGGAGTAATCACTCCTTGTGATTCTTGAAGCTGACTTCTGCCTGATGAAACTGCAAACTATCTTCAGTAAAATTTCCTTTAATTTATTATAATTGTGACTCTTGTCTTAAATTGACTGCACTTCTAACGCTTGGTCTTAATAAATCATATCTGGTCCTTGGGTCTTTAACTGTAAGTCCCAAAATACAGATATACAGTGGTAATCCATAATGAAACAAGTACAATAAAGCAGAAGTTTCAGCAGATATTCTTTAATGATGTTCCACTGTTTAAGGTACACAGTGAGCACAACCATTGGGCATCTTTTCCAGGTAGCTTGTGTAGGATTACAAATTTATTAAATGTTTAATTTAGTTTTTCCACTGCAATAGTATATAAACTGATAAAGTTTAGTAGACTGATTTCAGATGATTATTGAGTCTTCAGCAAGAGCCTCCTTTCCTGCCAGTCCTGTTTTCTCTATTGTATTTTAAACAAGTCAGATCACTGAGATTCTCACCTCTCAGCCTAGATGTTGAATCGTTAGGTTGATTGGATTAGTTGTAGGGGAGACTTTCACCTTTTGTCTTTAATGGCTCTGTGATGGCTCTTGGAACCAGAGTTCCTGGCCTGTATCAGCATTTGAATGATAGTGTTATGCTGATTAAGGCCTGTTTCTCTTGACCTTGCCAAACTGGTTTTCACTTGATTTAATCAAATCATCCCCACATTTGCATGCTTTGTTTGGATTTGTCTCCAACTCTAAAAGTCCCTCCTCCTAAAATGTATATAAAATTGCAAGGAAAAGTTACTATGAGTTAGATTTTTTGGACTGCAGCCACGCTAAATAAAGAAGAACTTCTGTTTGAACGCGATCCCAAAACCTCCTGGTTTTTGCTTCGATGAAGGAATAAAAGTTCCCAACAATTGTCTGGTGATAGTCCAATGCAGCATACATTGGGTACCATCTTTGGCACTGTTGACATTGGTAAACATGACAAGGACTAATTATGTAACAAACCACTAACAGTTATAGTTATGTGTGTTAACCAATTACATAATGCAATGAATAAATATTAAATAACATGTGCAATTGCTTAAATATTTTTGTTTACCCAAAGTAGTCCTGACTGAAAACATTTGAAAAAATTGTATTCAAACACACACATTTGTTTTACTTAAACTTTTACGTCACTTCACTAAAATAAAATATAGTAAAGTAAAAAGTACTTGACAAAACAATCAGTTAAAGGGTTTATGATAATATAAGAACAACTTAAACCAAGAGAGGATTAACAACAGCAACATTTTGAAGAGGAAGTTTAAATATTATTCTAACCGCGAGGAATTAATTACAACTTTTATGTATAATCCCAGTGGTATTCCATGAACAATTAGAAAAATAATAGAAATAAAACAGTGCACTGTACAGTATCTTGAATGCCTCCATGATCTTGCTGTTCATTATCTGTCAGATTTGCTGCACCAATGCGTACAGGTTCAGTCACTACTGTTAATAATAATGTAGGCCCTATTAATGTACTACAACCTTAAACAAACAAAACCCCTTTTAGTGAATTACAGTATTATATTATTATGTAAAACAGTATTATTAGGTATTGTCAAAATTTCACCTGTAGTAAGTCAGTCTGGTCTGTAGGAAAGCACTACAGCCTTTGGAACACGAAAAAATACTTAGGGTGAATTACAGTATTTAAAAAAAAAACATATTTGTCAACTGTAGGTACAATAAGGGACTTTTTGTCAAAATTTCACCTGTAAGTAAGTCTGTGCTTTCACTAGGAAAGTACTACAACCTTTGGGATGTATAAAACAAACACTATAGGTGATTTACAGTTTATTTCATAAACATATGTAATAAACATATGTAATAATATGCTCATTACATAAACATATTTGATAATTGTACAGTAGGGAGGTATTGTCAAAATTTCACCTGTAGTAAGTCAGTCTGGTCACTAGGAAAGTACTACAACCTTTGGAACATGAAAAAATACTTTAGGTGAATTATACTATTTTTTTCATAAACATATTTGACTATTGTACGTACAGTAAGGGAGGTATTGTCAAAATTTCACCTGTAGTAAAACTCAGTCTGATGATTAGGAAAGCACTACGCCCTTTGAAACATGAAAAAATACTTAAGGGTGAATTACAGTATTTTATTTATAAACATATTTGATTATTGTACGTACAGTAAAGGAGGTATTGTCAAAATTTCACCTGTAGTAAGTCAGTCTGGTCACTAGGAAAGCACTACGCCCTTTGGAACACGAAAAAATACTTAGGGTGAATTACAGTATTTTATTCATAAACATATTTGACTATTGTACAGTAAGGGAGGTATTGTCAAAATTTCACCTGTAGTAAGTCAGTCTGATGATTAGGAAAGCACTACGCCCTTTGGAACACGAAAAAATACTTTTGGTGAATTACATGTAGTTGTCTGTTTGCACACAATGAAAAAAAAATTACAACTTTTTAGACGGTCCCTATCTTGTTTACCATATGACATTGGACATTCAGTGGACATTCGCAAGTAAGTATGCCATTAAACATACAGTACTTGCCCATTTTGATTTCGATTGTGGAAAATATTGTAGTTGACCATCTTTGTTGTCAAGATCATGTAGCTGCTTCTAATTTGCAAAAATGTGCTTTATTGCACTTATTATTGAGAACGTTCTTAAGCAAAAAAGGCTAAATGTGTGAATATAAGACCAACTTTACCTAAGTTGAACTGAGGCGTCTAGTGATCTGTCACGCCACACCAAAGAGCGTCAAAACGGCATTTATTGTTTGAATTTCGTGATAAAATTGAAAAAATTTGAGACATGAGACTTCGTTTCTTATCGAAAGTAACAAACACAGAGCAAACACAGAGCTATATACTATTGGGTTAATGGGCTACAACTATGGTAAGCCGTTTTAGCTTAAATTGTACCCAGCCTTACTCGTCGTAATTGCATTTTTACTAGTAAGAATTCAATTGGAGAGCTCTACAATTCAATTCTTACTAGTAATAATTACAATTAGAGAGCTCTCTAATTCAATTCTTACTAGTAACAATTACGATTAGAGAGCTCTCTAATTCGATTTTTACTAGTAAGAATGTATGCAGAGCTCTTTAATTCAATTACAGAGCTCTGCAATTGCATTCTTACTAGTAAGAAATGAATTAGAGAGCTCTCTAATGCAATTGTTACTAGTAAGAATTGAATTAGAGAGCTCTCTAATTGAATTCTTACTTGTAAGAATGCAATTGCAGAGCTCTCTATTTGAATTAGAGAGCTCTTTAATGCAATTCTTACTAGTAAGAATTGAATTAGAGAGCTCTCTAATTGAATTGTTACTAGTAAGAATGCAATTGCAGAGCTCTCTAATTCAATTACTGAGCTCTGCAATTATACATATCTTTAATTTGTTTTTTTACTAGTAAGATTTGAATTAGAGAGCTCTGTAATTGTAATTGTTACTAGTACCAATTCAGTTAGAGAGCTCTGTAATTAAAAATGAATGGAAGACAATGGAGACATATGACTAGTAAAAATTCATTTGTAGAGCTCTCTAATTGGAATTTTTACTAGTAAGAATTGAATTAGAGAGCTCTGCAATTGTAATTCTTACTAGTAATAATTGAATTAGAGAGCTCTGCAATTGTATTTTTACTAGTAAGAATTGAATTAGAGAGCTCTCTAATTGTAATTGTTACTAGTAAGAATTGAATTGTAGAGCTCTCTAATTCAATTATTACTAGTAAAAATGCAATTACGACGAGTAAGGCTGGGTACAATTTAAGCTAAAACGGCTTGCCATACTACAACTATTCGTCGAAAGATGTAGCCTACCGAATAGGCCCTATCCTTTATTTATATATATATATATATATATATATATATATATATATATATATATATATATATATATATATATATATATATATATATATATATATATATATATATATATATATATATATTTAAATTAGCATTGGCCTACATTAAAAGCAGTAGCTACAACAATTATATATTATTTGTCCTAAAAATAGGATTAATTTTCTCTAAAATTATTTGACCCGCCTCTTGATTGTTGTGGGGTGAAATTCTATAAAACTTTTTTAAAAACTCTTCTTCTTTTTTTTACGCCAAGGCTCTGTCATCCTGAATCTTCACCACTTTGGTCCCCATATGTTCTGTTTTAAGAATGATAAAAATACCAACAGATAGATAAATAAAACCCTTACACAACTTAATTTTGTGATTTAAACAGCATATTTTCTTAATAATATTTTTTTTTAGAGTGAAACTACAATGATGAGAGCGCTACAAGCTCAGTTGTATTAGTAGATGTCTCTTTTGTCTTGCTGATATGCATGTGCTGGTTTTGTAACAGAGGTTTATGGTCCAGATTTAAACTGAGACGATGAAGGGCTTGGAGCTGCTGCTGTTGCTGCTTTTTCTAAAAGGTAAGAACTTGTTCTGATTGTTCTGAATCAAACATGCTATTACTGTGGTTTGTTCTGTTAATGTTAAGATACTATGGTGCATGTCCAAAAACATGCTATCACTATAGTACACATCCCCCCAAAAATATAATAATACAATAATACTTTTTTATTAATGTTAAAAGATTACATTATTTTAACTACATTTCTTGCCCTCTTCTCTCTTTCTCTGGACAGACGTTAGTGCTCAGTGGAATGTGTGGATGCCCAGAGACATTTCAGCCATGACAAACTCCTGTGTGGTTATACCTTGTTCATTCACATACCCCTCTGGTATCAGGCCTTATAGGGGGGTCCACGGGATCTGGTATTTTGGCCACCCCTACCCCCAGCTTTTCCCCCCAGTGGTGTATAAGTCACGCACAGAAATTGTTCACGAAAGTTATAAGGGACGGAGCAGGCTACTGGGCGACCTGACACAAAAAAACTGCACACTGCTGATAAAAAACATTGGCGAGGAACTTTCTGGGAGGTATTACTTCCGTGCAGACCTGGGGGGAGCGAACATCTACACTTTTCCTGACTTCACAAATCTACAGGTGTTGAGTAAGTATGCAGGCCAAATTATGAAAAAAAGAAGAAAAAAACATTATTTAATTACCTTTTTATGTCTTCCAGTAATAATATCCCCAAATCCTTAAAACAATGCAAATTTACTTGAGAAGCAACACTGCATAAGATTAAGATTAAAGGAATAGTTCAACCAAAAATGTAACATTTATGATCATTTACTCACCCTCATGTAATTCGGTGAATTAAGAGGATGAATAATTCGGTGTAAGAGGATGTTTTGAAAAATGTCTTTGAAAAAGTGTTTTTGTCCAATGTTGTTTTGGACGACTTTGACATCTCTTGTTTTCATTAATGGTATATTGACCATGTATTTTGTCTTACTACACTGTAAGACTTTTTCACTATTTGCTTCTTAAGTTTATTAAATTAATTTGAAGGGTTTTTAGATATTTTACTGAAAAGTTACAATAAGATACATGTTTTTTTCAGTATGGTTACTGAAACGTTGTTCTAGAATTTGAAGTCGACATGAAACACAATTTTCAGCCACAACCAATTTTACTTTTGCAATAAGATGTATTTCTGGATCAAACAGCATATTTAATTAATGACTAAAAATGTAGGGCAAGACTTTTTACTGTTAAAAGTGTGTGTTGTAGAAGAATGGAACCAGACCTAAATGCAGGTTTGCTAATTCCATACATAAATTATTATTTGGCTTGATCAAAGTATCAAATAAACAGGTCTATTTTGACTTCATATTGACTTGTATGTCTCTCCCTGCTCTAGATCAGCCCAACATCGATGTTCCAGAGGAGATTGTTAGTGACTTAAGCCTGGACTTGACCTGTTATGTCCCAGACAATTGTCCAGACATGAGTCCAGAGATCCACTGGATGTTCACGGACTACCTGCCCGACCCCATTTTTACCCCTGACACTGTTGAGGAGAGCAACACTGCTGTACTGTCCAGCACCCTCACCTTCACACCCAAACCCATGCACAACGGCCAGCTGCTGGGTTGCCGGGTCCACTACCCAAACACCACCTTCGTGTATGAACGCCTCATTTCTCTGGACATCAAGTGTAAGTTCCACCATTTTATTAAACGTTTAGCTGCTTAACTTTCATCAAAACCGATGCATAATTTTCTCAGACAATATCTACTGACTTATCCTGTAATCTATAGACGCCCCTCGAACCGTGTGGGTGAATGTGTCTCAAGAAGTGATGGAGGGAAGCTCGGTGGTCCTGCACTGTGATGTGGACAGTAATCCAGTCCCCACGATAACCTGGTATTTTGGAGACAAAGAGCTGATGTCAGAAACCGCCTCAAACTCTTCACTGCCCCTTGACAACCTGACCCCGGAGGAGGAAGGTGTCTACACCTGCGTTGGTGACAATGCTTATGGCAGCATGAACACATCTATGTATCTGGCAGTAAATTGTAAGTAAAAGTTCATGCACTTCTGTGGATTGAAAAATAAATCTCTTAAAGTTGCTGTAAGCAATTGTGATTTTGGATACAGATAATGGCTTAAGATTTTTGCATTACTTATTCCGTTTTGTGTTAATAAGTCATATGGCAGTATAAGCTGTATGCTAGCATTCCATTATCCATCTGAACATTAATCAGGAAATCAGGTTTTCTTCTTTCTTTTCTCTCAAACTGGAAGTTCCTCCACGGGAGCCATGGATCAATGAATCTCTGACGGCGGTAGAGGGAACTTCAGTTGCTCTAAAGTGCACCAGCAGGGGTAATCCAATGCCCACGTTGACCTGGCTGAAGGATGGGGAGCTGGTGGGCCCCATCACAGCTGAGGAGGGGTCTGTGCTTGAGCTGCACGAGATCACACCGCAGGCCGATGGAGTCTACCGCTGTCTAGCCGAGAACGAACACGGACGGGCCAGCAGCTCACTTAACATTACAGTAGAATGTAAGTCACTGTGAAAGTTTGACTAGTTTTAAGTAAAGACATTGATTCAGTAGACTGCAATTATGCTCAGGGACAGTTTATAAATATGTTTTTTCCAAAGAAAAGTTGGTTTTGGTTTGCGTTCAGCTTGGGTCAAGCCTTAAGATGGCAAGATGAGCATAGATGAACAGATGAGCAAGTAAAGGATACAGTAGATGTCAGTGTTGTAGTATTTGAGTCTGGACAAGTCCATCTCAAGTCCAAGACCATATTTGCTATGACTAGTCGAGACCAGATCATTCAAGTCAGAATCCAGGCTGAATTCAAATGCTCCTGAAACTATGGTCTTGGACTCTGACTCCAAGTCCAGTCTTGTCCGGACTGAAGTACTACAACACTGAAAGATGTGTTTTTTGATTATTTCTTCTAAATTTTCCTAGTTGCCCCTGTCCTCCTTGACGACTCTAAGTGCACTATAGTCCGTGAGGGCGTTCAGTGTGTGTGCATTGCCTCAGGAAACCCTGAGCCTGCGATCGAATTCCACCTGCCTGACCTCAACATCACCATCAACAACTCCAACAACCGTTTCAACTACTACACGCACTCAGATGGGTACACGTCCACGGGCATCATCAAGCTCCAGGACAAGGGTGAAAGGGGAAACAATGGTGATACCGCTGTCCATGTGCACTGCAGTATCAGCAACATATACGGCTCTGAGACCATCCGCTTGGAATTGCAGCAGGAGAGTAAGTAGACTTTCACTGAAACCACATGTCCAATCATTAATGGGATTTTGAGGTATCATCAATTAACTCTACGCACTCTTTTAGAAAAGTACATGATGGCTGTCATAGTGGGGACTATCGGAGGTGTGGCGGTCATCGCCTTCATCATCGCAGCTGTGAGATACGTGGGTCATAACAATAAAAAGTGAGTATCCCTCACAAGAAAGACTGGGAGAAGAACATTTTGGTGGAGTTTGTGGGTTGGGACCGGGGTTTGTAGGTATCAAAACACCCAAGCCTAGTCATCCATGTTCAGTTTTGTTTTGTTTTTTTTGGCATTTGGTTTTCAAGCCATAACCCACTCACAGATTATCCAATTTGATTGCTTGGTAAGATGGTAAACATGCCACATTGTGCATGAAACTGCAGACTAACAAAACTATTGCAGGTTCAATTGCCCCATGCTATTGCTTTTCAGCCTCAAAACCGCTGAGCTCTGCAGCAAACATCCTGGTCCTATCTCATTTTGCAAGAAAAAATAAAACGTCCCATTGGATATCAAAATGAAACAATCCCAAACTTGACACTGTGGCACAATGCCATTTTTATTTAGGGGTTTCAATGATCCCCTTGTGTTAAAATGGATGCCCAGGCTTAAAGGAATAGTTGACCTAAAAATTACACTTGTCTTTAACTCACTGTATGGTTTTCTTTCTTCAGAGGAACAAGAGCAAAAAAAAAAAAAAATTCTGAATGTCCAAGCAGATCTTTTCCATACAATGAAAAAAAAAATGAGGACTGTCAACTTCCGAAAGTGACAAAAAGATGTTCCATAAAACTTTCCATATGATTTTGTGCATTATATTGCAAGTTTCCTACAGGCAATGTCACGTACTAGCTTGACTTGATAATCCAGATTCAAAGAGGCTTGACACAGATGAACAATGAAATCCCATTTTATAAATATCAAGAACCATTCATAGAAACACCAGCATGAAACGGTAACATAAGACCAAGAACAGAAAATAACTGAGGGTGTTAATACACAGGATGATGAGGAACAGGTGAGACACGAATCAATGAAACAAAAAAATAACTATGGCAACCAAGGAAACGGGCACTAAACACACAGGAACTGAACACAGGCTATATAAGACAAAAGAATATCAAAATAAAAGTTCATGAACAAAGACACTGGGGAATCGTGACACATGATGTTTTATTGACAACATTCAGGAGGAGCATGTTCAAATTATCTACCCAATCAGTATGATCAGAGGCCTATATATATATATATATATCGCTGACTCGCCTTCGTTCCTCGACAGTCTTTTCTGCATCCCTCCACCTCCCCGACTCCTCACTTTCAGCTAGTTCCTATCCCAGCCAGGGATATGGGGAGAACTCTGTGTTCGGGCCACATTCCGAGCTCTGTGTGACCACCGGACAGTGTGACCTCATGAATGACTTTAATTGTGGCATATCATTAATGAAGCTCAACCCCATTAATTTCAATTGTATTGAAAAAAAGCAGCTTAGACATTGTGCAAAATGTCTTGTTTTGTGTTCCACTGAAGAAAGAAAGTCATACAGGTTTTTCATGAGGTTGAGTAAACTATGATGGAAGTTTAGTTTTTTTGGTTCAACTATCCTTTTAAAGTGTTGCCACTAGCCAATTAGTTTACAGTGTGGTTGAGTGTGAGACAGAGTCTGATTCTCTGACTCCACCCCCCCCCCCAGAGAGAATGGTAACCCTGGGCAGGACGTGGGATCTAAAGTGGAGAATCCCTCAATGTTCTACAGCGCAGTCAAGAAGGACAAACAGAGTCTCAGGAAAAAAGTGGTGAGATATCACAATAATAAATAAATCACCTACATATACAGTACTTGCACACACAGTGATAATACTATATGAAAGCGAACACAACAAAAATACAATAAATTAATCAACATTCTATAGTCTTTTCCATGCATACATGTGGCAAATGATATTATATACTGGCTCTTCTCTAGTTGTAATTAGCTTTCCACACTTAGCATTAACATTTAAAACAATCAGGAACCACGTATTAAAAAGAATTACTCATTTTTGCTGATTGCTACATACTCAGTACTAAGTTTTTAAAGAATGATTTAAAGAGGGGGAAAAGTATAGTTTTGCTATATACTATTACACAGACCTGACAAAATCATCTGCTATGTTCAGAATAGTATGCTAGAAAACTACTTATTAAATACTACACAGTAGGCCTATACACTTTATGCTACTACTATTAAAAAAATAGCAAATGGAACGGTAGACTTTTCAAGCTTACGTATGCTAACACATATTGTCACATGACCTTATGTTGCATGCATGCAGATATCATCTTTTAAATAAATAGTTTAATTTGTAATCCAATTTTGTCTAAAATATCTTAACTTTTGTAAGTCCAATCAAAAATTGAATTAAGAAAGAGATGGCTGAAATTACCTCCAGTTTAATAATCACGCTAGAAATGGACGTTCAAGTGAAAGACATTACATTGTGGGATACAGTGTGCTGTGTTGTATGCTGCATATTTTGGCAAACTATAGTAGATCATCTGTGTAGTCAGTGTATACAAAAAGTGGCATACTGTGCACAGTATACATTGTGCAGAAACGGTAGTATGCTAGTATACTATTCCGAATATAGCCACTGTTACAAAAGCCAAGTGTGGATGGCGCGTCACAACTGAGAGTCCCAGTGTGGCCTATGCTTAGAGCATTTCCTGACCTCTATTCTCTCCTCTTTCATTGCTTCTCTGCACTCTCTGTCTCTTTTTCTTCCCCTAACATAGCTTAAGACTGAGCTCCTGGGCTCAAAGTTTAACTCCATCCTAGAGGAAGGCACGGTAAGGCTGAAATTTAAGATGAGCATGTAAACAAATGGGTGGAGATGAAATGAACTGGCACTAGACAACAATAAAAGCATAATATGGAATATTCTTTAGAAAAAAAATCAAATTCCGACAATAAATAATTCTGATTTATTTCTGTTTTTAACACTGCTGCCTGGAAGCTAATAGTTCATGCGCTGTGCTACCTCATTATGTTTAGCATCTAATTGCTAACAGTGCTTTTGAGTGTCTTGTTGGGAACTTCTATTTTGACATTACCAACGTTTTCCTGCTCTTCCCCCTAAAATTGGGCTTAAATATCTTTCCTACATTATCTTCACAGGGAGACGACAGTGATTACCAATCTGTGGGCCCAATGGCAGGCATGGAGAGGCAAGAGCTGAATTACGCCGCCCTAGAGTTTCTCCATGGACGACACCGGGAGGGAGGCTTCAGGAGGGCTGATGGTGACGGCAGCGACTATACTGAAATTAAGGCCAAATGAACCGCGATTCTTCCCTGATGCCTCGGCCAAACGGGACACGGTGGCCACTAGGCCCCAATCATTCCCCATGCCCCACAAATTTAAAATTTCACCCATATTAAATGTGGCCTTTTGAGGGGAAAACGGTCTTAAACAGCTAGTGGACAATGTGCAATTATTTTAGTCAGAGTATGAGGTTTTTGAGCTCTCTTACGCCTCTGAGGTTCTGGCAATGACACTTTCCCTTACCTGTAAAAGATACAATAGAGTTTCTTTATATATTTATTCGTTTTTGGTTATTTATACCCATTCTTGTTTGTAACCATACCAGGTATTTGTCTCTCAATCAGAAATGAGAGGTTTTAGGATTCTCTTGGTTTAAAAGACAAGACTTTCCAAAAAGAAGGTTCTTTACCCCAAGAGTTACAGTAGAGCCTTTCTCAAAGTTTAAAGCAAGCTTAAGGGAATCGGTATGGTTTCGGGAGAGACTCAGTCACTAGTGGTCCTTTTCACTGTGTCCGCTGTAAGTCAAAGCATCAGGGAACGAGGTGCTCTGTGCGCCTCGACATATAGAATAAGCTCTATCCCCAACTCTGGGTTTGTCCAGAGAGACTAATACTCTCAAATATAGCCAGACTATGTGTACATTGATACTTTATCACATACCCAGAAGTGATTGTTAAAGGGATAATTCGCCCAAAAAATGAAAATTCACTCACCCTCATTTCATTCCAAATACATGTTGCAAGAATATCCATTCAGTTATTTCCATACAACAACAGTTCATAGTGACTACATCTGTCAAACTTTAAAAAGGCAAAAAAAAAAAAAAAAAACATAATAAAAGTACCATTATGTGCTATATTCCAAGTGTTTTGAAGCTACTATTTTTCTGGACTCAAACGTGGAATAAAACGTGGAATATTGAGTCGTATGGACTGCTTTTATGTTGCTGTTATGTTTTTTCATCCATTTTTGGAGTTTGTGATGTCTGAACTATTCTATGGAATAGCTGCATAAAGATTCTTTATATACTTCATGTGAATGTCATGTGAATTTGGAACAAAATGGAGGTGAGTAAAGCACTTTTCAGATTTGGGTGAAGTATTCCTTAATTTTGGCTTACATTTGTACTGTTTTTTCATTTCAGTTTATATGGCATCTTAATTATTTGTATTTGTAAATGAAAACAGGCCATTAACTGAATTCAAAACTGGTTTATTGAATGGTTGCTGGATTTAGTTTGCCCCAACTACTTTGTGCCCTTTTATTCAGATATATATTTATTTAAAATATGTTCCAATTAAATTGAGGAGCAAAATCACCCTTTTAATTATTCAGCCAACCTGGTAGGAAGTAGTATATGATCATGCCTGATGGCCATCCCTGCCCCGGTACACACTGCAATCCAATAGGGTCAAGCTGACATTTGATACCAATAGAAAGTCATATTTAATAATGGATGATTGAAGCTCATCCTTTGAAACTGAATAAGAAATAACCACCATTTGGAACATATAGGAAGGTATCACTTTACCTAAGGTGCTTGAAATAAATGTAATGTTTTATGTAATCATGTAATCCTCTGGTAAGGTTGTGTCCAATAGATGTTTGTTAAATGGTCAGTATATGCAATTAGCCCTTGAAATGCATTTTGACTAACAGATTAATGAGTCATTATGATGTTAAATTAATTGCATCTTACATTCATAAAGCATTCAATGCACCTTGGTAGGATACCAATGTATGTAAATACTCTGCATGATATATAGTTCTGTGTTGTGAAGCTTTGACTGCACAACAAGAACATACATTGTGCAACAATGGTGTATATTTTGCAGAAAATCACACACAAAAAAACTGACATTATATGTGCATATACAATTAGTAACAGACAGTCCATGTTTGAAGGTATATACACAGATATTTATTTGTAAGCAAAAAGATTTGGGGGCGCATTTCACTTTAAGTGTTGTAAAGAATATTTGTATGTATCTGACTGTGTGATGGCAATAATAATGAACAAAGTAATGTTGTTTTCTAATTGACATAATAATGCAGAACAGAAAATCTCCAATCGTTATTTAAATAATAATTTACATGATGTTCTTTGCTTGCGTTCTTTTTATTTAATAAAAGTCTCCAGCCACAAATGTTGCCAATCTTCTTTAAAAGTGAAAAAAAAAATTAAACTGGCTCATTCCTGTATTCGAATGTTCGCCATTACTTGGAGAAACTGCTTGTCTAAAAGCATTTTACTGGCATCAAGAATTTTTTTTTTTTTTTTATAATCCATCAGTGAGTCCAAGGCTGTGTATCCCTCATGGGATAGTAAAGTGTTCATCATATGCACACTTAAGAATCTCGCCGGAAAGAGTAGGTCATCAGGTATACTTTTTGCCTACTCTTTTATGAGTACTGTGAATTCAGACATACTACTCTTGTCACATACTATTTTTCACCTACTATATAGTAGGGAAGTATGCAATTTCGGATGCAGTTCAAGTGGATAGATACCTGAAAATTGATGCTTCCAAAACCATGCAAAACGAACAGACATGCCACGAAAGCATCCAGCAGAACTGGCCCTAAAATGAACTTGAACATTTGGGTTTTGTGGATCTCCTTTGAACAAGGTTCTTCTAATGGGTTCTGAGACATTTTGAGGGACAGTGAAAGAACAGAATACACTGATGCACAAACCAGCCTCTCCAGTGAAGTTGTCTTCTACGCTATACGCTACGTCGGTTCATTAGGGTCTGAAATTAAAAAACAAATTCAAAGCAAGAAATCAGGCAGACTGTGGACTTAAGTTTAATAATTGTTTTCTACATTGTCTAAATATATTTTAAATGTATCAGTGCAATAGCATCATAGCAAAGAAAATAGACAAAAAATATTTTCTAGAACTGTTAAAAAGACTGTTAAAACACTTACCCAATATTTGAAGAGCTCATAAAACCTGATGTGACAGCAGTATTTATTGCGATCAGATTGGTGCTGTTTTTCTTGATCTTGATCTGTCTCTAGTTTCAGCAGCGGTGATGTCTATTGTTGCACAATACTTGCGTTACACCGCCTATCCTTAACAGTAAAACACTAAACGAACACATCATTTTTAAAGGCGTGAAATGAATTGAAACACAAGAATTTTGAATATACAATCACAACTTTTAATTAAAATTAAAGTCTTAACAAAGATTACAAATCTTTTCTAAAACAGTGGAATAAGAAACTGTTTTTTAAAGCATTTTGCTGGCATAAAGTAAAAAGGACATAAAAACAAATGTTAAATTTGGGATTTTAGGACATTAGCACGTGCTTAAATACATGCTGTTTCATATTATGCTAATGTATAAGAAAAGCCACTTGATGTATAAACTTATCAAAAGTTTTATTTCAGCTGTAATGTGTTGATCAAACCACTAAGATCTCTCTGAAGACATTTTAACAGTATCATACACAGACTCCTCTCTCTTCATTGGAGTCATGTAGACATGGTTGTCATTATTTGGTTTCTTATGTTTTTCTCTCCTTCTGCCAAAATGGTAATGGTAGAAAGTGTGGCATTAGTGACAAATACAAACATTTAACACTAAATGGCCAGCCAACATAATTTTCTTGAGTTTATGAAGTTCTTACCGTAGGATGACAGTCAAACAGGAAATGAAGATGACATTTACAACTGAAAGGGTAAATAATATCCAAGGGGTGGACAAACTCCAACTTACTAAAACATGAGAAAAATGAGAGAAGAATATAGGAAATTTCATACAAGAAGCCAACTCCAGAATGATAGTTAATTCATACAGATGTTTGTCACTATGGCAGAAAATGTCAAATGCTTGTAAAACGCATGATTTTGTCCTGCCTACCTATGGGTTTCTCAGCATGATTGTGCACTTGGATTTCCATTTCTGCCATACCAATGAGATTCTTACTGACACATTCAATGGTAGCTTTGAGGTTCCTGAAACTAGCAATGGAGATGGTGATGCTGCTGCTGGTGTTCTTTGCTGAAGCAATACTGTAAAATTCACCGTCCAGTGTATCTGGGGT
Source organism: Gila orcuttii (assembly GCA_026230005.1). Lineage (NCBI taxonomy): Eukaryota > Metazoa > Chordata > Actinopteri > Cypriniformes > Leuciscidae > Gila > Gila orcuttii. The sequence goes on from JAPDVR010000009.1 coordinate 23,368,594, forward strand.
AACGGCACACCACTGCTGACACACATGCAGGTCAATTCATCACCCCACACCAAACAACAGGGGCTATTCAGGATTTTAGGGGCATCTGAAGAAAAATGGTCTTCATCACCTTACTTAAAATTTGATATTATGATGTGTTATAAGTGAAATAATACATACGTCTTACTTTAAGGATCACAGTACTTTCAGTCTGTATGCTTTTTTGAAAAATGACTGTGCAGTTGAGCTTAGTATTGTGATGTTCAGGCTCAGGATGAAAAGTCAATACTGAATGGTGCTGTGCTCTACCAGGAACTGCAAAAGCGCTGAGTCTAATTTCATCATGCTCAATCCCTGTCCAAACGATATCTGCTAAGAGATTCATGCAATCTCCTGGAACTTTGCAGGATATCTCTGCCTTCTCTCCCGCTGTGAGTTTTGGGACGTTTATAGTTGGTTTCTGGTTGAGCTCTAAAAACAATGATTTACTGGAGTCAGAAATGCTATAAATTAATCTGGATGTGTGTGCAACTTTCTCTGTTAAAATGCACACACACAACCAACCTGTTACAGTAATTTTTACTGTCTGAGGAAAGATATACTCTTTTCCTTGTCCCCATTCCAGTTTCAATCTGTATTCTCCATCAGATTCACCCTGAACCAAGTTTTCCAGCATAAAGCTGCATTCTTTCCCAAACGATGGTCTAATAATGTTGAAACAAGGAACTTCAACATTTGGGTTTTGTGGATCTCCTTTGAACCAGGTTCTTCTAATGGGTCCTGAGACACTTTGAGGGACAGTGAAAGAACAGAATACATGGATGCACAAACCAGCCTCTCCAGTGAAGTTGTCTTCTACGCTAATGGAGAAGTGAAGTGAAACGAATAAAAATGAAAACCAAAATAAAAACTTTCACAATACACTGTAGTTTTATTAAATTTAATATTTTCAAGTGTATTTTCATTATTTTTGTACAACATGGTATTAAAATCGATGGCTAATATCAAAGGGACAAACATAATTTTTAAATTATTGACATTATTAATTGATTATTTAAGTTTTTCACTTATTACACCCAGTTATATTTCTTAACATGGAAAAACAGAACAAGTCATACATAAATATCTGTAAAGGTCATAGAAGTGCAGCAGACTTATGGGGTTTTCAGACACTTGACAAGTTCAGAAAACTGTGTAAAACAATATAGTCAAAACATTTAATCTGACCATTTATATGCTGATTCTTAAATATTTGAAATGTTTTCATGACTAAAAAGTCAAAATAAAATGTACTTGGTCTCTATAAATCGAGTAATAAGACCATCATGAAATTACAATACACAAGTTAACACTCACCAAAACCATAACAGTCTGCCATTTGAACGACCGTTAAGATGAACGGCAATGTTTGCAGCATCTCAGACTAATATAATGAGAGAAATACGGAAATCATGTCTTTTTAAAGCACAACTATGACAATAATAAAAAAACAGTCTTATTTGACATTATTAGTTACAAAAAAGACAAAACAACAGCATTTTTATTTTCAAAACTGTTAAAATGGTCGCTTACCTAATATTTGAAGAGCTGATGTGTGACAGCAGTTTTTCTTCAGATCCGTTTCCTGCTTTTTACTTGGTCTGACTGATTTATCATTACCATAGAGATGTGTGTACTTGATACCCCTCCCATGATGATTAACAGTAAAACTAAACTAATACAGAAACCAGTATTGTCAGCACTGAAATTATTTTCTAAAAAACGGATATGTTCTTCATACCTAATTATTTGTTCATTTCTGTATAATGAATTGTGAGGATTCCATTTTTATTTTTTATTATAAACCATCAATTCATGTTTTAAGACTAGAACCAAGTAACTTGGGATCATATTTTTTATTTGTATATATTTTTAATTTAGCATTTTTTTAAAGACATTTTATTAAAACATCGCCGTGTGCAACAAACAGATTCTAAGAGGAAACATCCCAGTAGAGATTTTTAAAGACATTAGATGTTGTATTGAAACCATCAAAATAACTTAAAATGATTTAAAAGAAACTCTTCATCCAAAACACCATTAACTATACTAGGCATTTCCGTCGTACATGAGCTCTGTTCAGAAGTTGTGAATAACGACAGGCTGACGTTGCTGAAGGCAGATCACCTCATCTATGTACAGAGAGTTAGTCTTCACCTGGATCTCCTCCTCCAGGCTCAATTGGCTGCTTGCTAGAGCTTTCAGTTTCATCTCTGAAAGCTGGAACGCCTCGGCTAGTCTAATGCAGAAACCATAGAGGGAAAATGCTTTTATTGGGGACATGCTAGCATATTAGGGAAAATGCTTTTATTGGGGACATGCTAGCATATTAGGACATGCAATTAATGTTATATGTTTGATAACATCCGAATCCTTTCCTTTACCTCTCGATGTTGTTAGCGAGCTCCTTGACCTCTGCCAGCAGTCGGATTTGAGCCGGGTCGTGGCAGAGCTCAACGTTGGGCCTTTGGCTGCGAGCGGACAGTCGAGTCTGAGCCACTTTCACTGGAGCTTCTTTCTCTGCGATGGCCACTTTTAGAGCCTCCAGATTCTTTTCTTGATTTGCTATCTCTGCTAGCAGCTTCGAGAGAGCACAGACACATAAAACTAGTCAAATTATAACAACAACAACAAAACCTAGAACAAAACCCTATAGATAACAAAAGATCACAAGTGACCTTATTTACTTAATAGTAAGTAAATTAATAAATAATGTTTTACTTAAAATATACATTTTTGATTTTGAATTATCCAGCTTATTACAGTATATAGCTAGGGATCCACAATCAGCAAATATTATTAATTATATAATATTAAATTATATTAATTTATCATTTCTGCCAATATTTGTTCTCAGTATTTATTCTTTACCTGTTCATGATTATTTCCCCTATTTTTACATTAAGATTACCTTTGCCATCATCTAACACTCGCATCAAGTTGATGTTTGGAAAAACACATTTTTAAATGACACTGTTAAATATAATCTTTAACATATCTCAATGTAAATAGATTTTTTTTTTACTGTTCCATGACTGTTCATTATAATGTTATGATGCCTTAAAGGGATAGTTTACCCAAAAATTAAAATTCTCTCATCATTTCCTCAACCTCATAAGTTACTTTCTTCAGATTTTTAGGAAAATAATCAATCTCTGTGAGTCCATATAATGCCATTGAATGGGTGGTCACACACAGCGATCGTGCTGGTAATTCATACAACCCTAGTGGATGAATCAATGTCTTCTGAAGTGGTAGGTGTGTGTGTAAGAAAAATACTAAAATAAAATACTTTTTTAACAACAAACTATTGTGTTCTGGTCTACTGTCATACGAGCGATCATGAGGTTGGGGTGCGTAGTGACACGTGATGAAATTGCGTGAGAAGTAACACGGAAGCACATAGGACCGCCACTTCTCACGCAAGCTTTACAATGCACTCACATCACGTGTCACAACGACCCTCTTGTAAACGTACACACACCTATCGTTTAACTTCTGAAGTCATTGGCTTCATCCAAAATCGCATACTTCCCTACTATATGATACTGACAAAATGGCGAAAGTAGTACGTCCAGATTACATTCATATAATATAGAACATACTTTTTTAGTGGTCGTGACGTAATTACTTATTCAAAATAATTACCACCCTGAAGCCAATCGCTGCGTCTGAAATCGAATACTTCCCTACTATATAGTATGCGGAAAAACAGTACGCCAAAAGAGTAGTATGTCCGAATACATAGTCTTTGAAAAACAGTAGAGGAAAACTAACTGAATGAACTACTACTTCTGCGAGATTCATCCACTGGGGTCGTATGGATTACCAGCACGATCGCTGTGTGTGGTTTTTCAAGCGTAAACCGAGTGACACACATTCAATGGCATTATAAACTTTGTTTGTGCTTATCTGAAGAAAGAAAGTCATATACATCGGAGATTGCATGAGGGTAAGTAATTGATGAGAGAATTTTAATTTTGGGTGAACTATCCCTTCAATTCTCAAGCGCAACAAACCTCATTGAGCTGGTTCTCAAGCTGTGTTTTGGCAGTTTTGGTCTCCTGTATGCGCAGCTCAAATGCCCTTCCTGTAGCCTCATACTGTCTGCGCATGTCTGCAGCCGTCTGCTCTAGCAAGCTTGCCACAAGAGCTCTCAGAGAAAGAGAGTTATTCTTCTCATTCTCAGCTTTGCTAACGTTTAAGTTGCAGAGGCTCTCCCATTCCTCAGGATTCACTGCAATTCTGGAAACGGTAAAGGAAATAGGTTTGCAAAGGGAAAAAAAAGTTGGAAAACCTAAATCTGTTAACATTTGAATAGTCTGATAATATATTTATAAAACAGAATTAGATTTTTAAATACTGTATCATAAACATGTTATCTTACCCAACACTTGTTAAGTTTGAATTCCCTCCGTTTATATCAGGCGATGTGTTGGTGAGAAGAGAGCAGAAACCATCGATGCGTTCGGCCTGGAATTTGTCCTGCAAGTCCTTTTCCAGATAGTACTTCACTGAACGAATAAGCCTGAAAAGCACAGGAATAATTCACAAACTACAATTTAGTTTTGAGCAAATTGACGTTTATATAACTAGAGAGAATTTTATTGAACAACACAATATAATTCAAGGATTCAGCGCCATATTTTAAACACTTTTGAATTACTCATCAATTGCTACAGTATGTAGGACAATTGAATTCCTTATAAGTTAGTCCTTGGAGTTTTGTCACTGTCCCACTAACCTGATTTGCTCGTTGATCTGCTCCAGTGTTCGCTGTAGAAGAACCATCACACCCTCAATCACCTCCTTCTCCTTCAACAGTTCCTCTTCCACCCCATCATGCACCAGGTCAATCGCCACACGCTTCTCTCTGAGGATGTCCCGTACATATCACGTGATTAGGCTACCAATGAGACATTTTGTGAAAGGTTTGAACTGTAATGAATGATGTCGGCCTAATCCAAAATTAGGGGTTAATTTGGCTTATAATTTACACTATCATTCAAAAGTTGGGGTCACTAGACCACTGATTAGAAATCATTCTAATATGATGATTTGCTTCTCAAAAAACATTTCTTATTATTATCAATGTTGAAAACAGTTGTGCTGCTTAATATTTTTTGTGGAAACCATGATAGTTTTTTTTCAGGGTTCTTTTATTTGAAATACGTAAAAGTCTTTACTGTCACTTTTGATCAATTTGGTCATGTAGTTCAACACTTGATTTTAGAAATGTCCTCTGGTACCTCTCAGTCAGACATTGCAAAGTCACTTGAAAAGGCCGAGAGCAGCTCTCCAAGGCTTTTTCCACACGGCTCTTGAAGATGATGAGGGTCTCGATCTCCTGCACCATCTCCTCAAACTTCTTCTCCAGTTCCTGCCTCCAGAATTTGATGTCCTGGATTCTCTGCTCTAAACAAGAGGGAGGGAGATTATACAGACTAAGTAGGCCAGAACAGTTTAACAAACAAATGTCTTTATTAAGGAAATCAATATAACCCAATCTGAAATAACTTCCTCTCTTCATCATTTTTATCATTTATCTTTAAAAGGTCAAGTGTCATCATTACACTTCCTGTCTTACTGCACATCTCATGCAAGGCCTCCAGTTACATGCATTTTGAGCATTGCATACCCAGCTTCTTTTGTGCATCCTGTTGCATGTGTTTGGTAGATTTGTTGCTCTCCTCTATGAGTCTCTGACACTCTGCCGTCAGTTTCTCTGAGTGCGCTCGTTCTGCCTCCGAACTCCTGAAATGCACCTGGTTTGCATGCTTCCACTCGGATGGCAGAAACTTATCAGGGGGTCCCATCAGCCTAGACATTTTTCTAATGAGAAATAAAGTCAATCTTTGGTTTTTAAATAATTTAGGTCATTGTTTGATAATTACTAGACTAATGATAACTAATATCAAATACGTAGTTATTTTATTGTTTTAAACACCTGCATTAAAGTCATACGCCTGCTGTTGCCAAAAAACAACTAACACAACATTATCAAAACGTATATATTATAATTATATTATAAAAATTCAGGATAACACTTAGTTTAGGCTCCAATTCGCACTATTAACTAGGTGCTTATTAACATAATACTAAGATATTGGCTGTTTATTAGTACTTATAAAGCACATATTAATGTCTTATTCTAAGTTACATCCCTTAATCGTACCCAATACCTAAACTTAACAACTACCTTACAATTAATAAGCAGCAATTAGGAGTTTATTAAGGCAAAAGTCGTAGTTAATAGGGAGAATTGGACCCTAATCTAAAGTGTGACCTAATTCAGATAACATAACCATGGTCAGGAAATCGGTTAGCCTACTTGTTATAAAACAAACATTTTTCTCCATCAATTCTTGTCTTAAACAATCTAATTCAGTGTTTTAAATAAGAGAAACATTATAAATAGTTAGAATTAAATTATTAAGCGAAAATAAGGTGTCTTACCTGTAAGATATAAATGCAACTCACTATAAAAGTTAAACACGATTGCTGTGCTGACACTCTGCCGGCAAGTAAACACACGGTTACTATGGCAACATAACCGTTTCAACGCTAGGGGGTGGTAGATGCCACATACATACATACCGTATGTGTGTGCTTTACTTTGAGTGGAATGGATTGTACCAGAGATGGTGTTACATTGTACTACTGTGTATCTATGTCGATCAACAATGACAAAATAATTTACATATTCACAAAAATTTCCCATCTGACATACTAAAAATAAAGAAATAAACAAGCAAATAAGATTTTAAAAAGAAATAAGACGTTTATCCCTCACAACCTTGTTTTTTATTATTATTTTCATAATCAAAATTAACAAGACTGTTATACATTTTTTATTTATTTAAATAACTTTATTTCATGTCATCAGTATGCATTTAGTTGTTTGGAAAATAAACTCTGTTTACAGAGAAGATAAATTTAGTTTCTTACATACAGTCTTTCACCTTTTATACAGTAAAATTTGATACAAATGTATTCTATTTATACATTAGCATTAGTCTAACATTAAAACAAAAACACATTCTTAAGCCAAAAAGCACTCTGCGCATAATCAGGTTATACTTGAAACATAAAAATAATATCAAATTGTACTGACCACAAAAATAGAATTGGTCAAAGTATTTCCATCACATCCTTCAGTTATTCGCACTCAATTTCAGTGAGACACAAATAATATAATAATACCACTTCAGTAGGAGTCATAAATATATCAACAAAGTAAACATGTGCCATAAAAGTTCTCAAATATATTGTGCAAAAGCAGCCTTTTCTTGACAGTGCAACAGTCTGCATTAATTTTGAATGGAATGAGAAAAGGACAGCATAAGCCGAAATAGTAAACATTGACATTTTGATGTACAATGGATTAATAAAACATTTGTTTGAAAATATATTACAAGTTAAATGCAGACTAAATGTTTTTTAAAAGAACGTGGTAATAGTAAGGCTTTGGTGAGAATTCATTAATTAAATAATTAAATAAATTACATTACTGGTACGCTTTTCTTAATTTGTAACAACTGTTTTTATTGAATTTAAATGTGCTTACTTAGAATACCACAATCTATTTGGGACGGGTCCCACCAACTGGCTGCAATGTAAAATATACTGGCTGCGATTTATAATATTTCTTGGTTAAAAGATTAAAAAAAAAACACATTGTAGTTACTGGATCACATACCAATAAAAGCTCAAATTTTGGATTAAAATTGCACTTGCTTATATCCACAGGTAATGTTTGGTTTGACATCTTGGTCTTGGTCTTAACTGGCAACCGTTTCATCAAGTCCATTGACATTTTCAGACACTAAACCCTCTTCAATCGCCACTCTGGATTCCTGCACCTGAAGTGAACATTCATTTGATTTTTATACTATACATACTAGACGTAAAACACTGAAGCCAACTGAGAATATGCCTTTCAAAACATACAGCCATAACAGTGTCAAGTCAAATTTATTTATATAGCACTTTATACAATACAGATTGTTTCAAATCAGCTTTACAGTGATAAACCGGAAAATAATGCACTTTGGCTGTTGTTCAACTGAAGTCAGTGATTAAAAATAATTACTTGCAAAAAAGCTGGACTAGCCATATGTATATGTTACCGTAAATAAATTAATAAATTTTTTATATGTTACCATAAATAATATTGAACCTTGACAAAGCAAAGTAAGAGATTATTCTAAATTTCTCTGTGATTTAATTACAGTTACTTCTGATGTGATTGCATTAAATACTGTATAGACTATAGAACGATTCTATATGAAACAAAATAGGATTTAACATCTAATGATAAAATGTATGCTTATAATTTAACCTTCTCCCTTTAAAAACTTTGGTCAGTTCAAGAAAAACTTACGCAATTTTATATAACTTTTTTGAAAGAATTTAAAGAGCAGATTCATGTCTATCCTTGTATTGTTCAAATGGTCGAGGTTTTTTACGGGATTAAGAAAGTAATTAGTAATAAATAATGCTGTACTTTTTAGAGAGTAATTAATGACTTTTTTAGAGTAATTTACCCAACACTGATTATGATTATAGCAAAATACAGAAGTCAAATTTGACTCACCCTGAAAGGTTGACTAATACCCACAATGCACTGCAGGTTGCTGCTATAATAGCACAGCACACATTCTCCCCCACGAACTGGAATTTCATCTTTGTTCACATAAACCTGTGAAAAAAAGACAATATAATCTATAATCTACTCAGTCGATTATGTGAAGAAAAAATATTCTTTATTTAACAAGAAACGCAGACAGCAAATGCTGCAAACCTGAAAGAGCTCATCATTGAAAGACACCTGGTCATCCTTGACCCAAGTGTACGTGATATAGTCTGAAACGCTTTTAAAACCAACCTGTGAAGTGACAAACACAAGTTCTATATTAAAGAAACCCTGGATAATATCTAGTTCACAATATTTTACTATTACTATTGTAACAATACACAATAATATACTTTTATAATATGCATTTACCATTACCATTATTTGTTTTACCTGCAGTCTGTGACCCCATCAGAACGGAGCACATTTTAGGAACCTCTCTCACCTTATATAAACCGATCCAGTCCCAGGCACTGGAGGGAAAGGACTGAAGAAGTCTGTAGGTTATGAGGGCGTCGAAGTCTGCACTCCACTCTCCTTCAGCACAGACCTGCACCAGAGGCGTCTCGTACTTCTTTCTCAACTGTTAACAGATTAACAAATGGTCATTCTTGTAGTATTTCATTTGATAGCACAATGGGTTAATGACTATTGTTTTAGATAAACTCAGTGATTCCCCACCTCCAAGCGAAAGTTGCCAATGACAGGCTTATGGTCGCTAACGCCATACTCCATTTTACTCGTGTAATACTCCTGGGTCATTTTCAGAGGGAACTCATCGTCACCTTCCCCCTCCAGTTGTTTCTTTGGCTCATCTTCATTGTATTCTTGAGTGTCCTCCGGAGGCGAGGACTTGGGCTTCACTCGCCAGAGGATCCGGTCACACCACGCAGGCTTGCGTTTCTTACCACTAGCCAATCACAAAGAGAGGAACACAATATTAAATCAAATGTATAATAGAATAAACTTGTGGATTTGAATACCTTTTCTAGATAGGTTCAATTGGAAGAACATTGGCGTATCTTTCTGTACAGCCATCATTCATTTTGTAAAAATGAATTTATGTGGCATGCTTTTATAACTATGAAAGGATTTTATGAAAAATATTTTAACAGCAACAAATAAAAAACAAAAATAGCATATATGTTTATGAAAAAAACCTTGCAATGGCACGGTTGTTTGAAACAAGATTTATTCCTACAAGTGCTACAAAAAATAAATTTATTTGAATAATGTAATATTCTAATATACTACATATTCTAATAAGGTATAAAAAACATGTAAAAGAAAATAATTCTAATAAAAATTTCTATTAAAATAGTCTCTCTCTCTCTCTCTCTATATATATATATATATATATATATAATTGTGTCTATAAATACAGGCTATATATAGAGAAAGACAATATATATAAAATATATATATATAACTATACTAATACTTGAAACTCTTTGCAACACACAACACCAACTAAGTCCGAACAGAGAATGGATGTATATGGATTAATAGTAAAGGTTTATTTCTGGTTCTTCATTTCAGCAGTAGATGAATGGATGTTACAGGACGGGATGGGCGACACACAATGCACTGGTCTGCATTAAAGTGTGGATAAGGTCTAGCAAGTGCAATTATGAAAAGATTCAAGGAATGCTGACAGAAGGCTAGACAAGCAAGGGAGGAAGGTTCATGTTAAGAAGCACATGGGAAATGTAAAGCTTACTTAAAACCAAACCATGTCTTCTGTACCCTGCAGGGGTGAAAAGAGAGCACGTGTGAACATCTGTTAAAAACAGCCCTCGCAGAGGAGCTGAGGGAGATTCAGGATATTGTAGTGATTACAGTTTCCAGTTCACAGCTATCCAGAAAATGTAAAGTCAACATGAAATCCATTCTAATAATTGAATATAATAATATAATTGATTATTTTAATAATTAAAATCTATTTCTAAGTAAAACAAAATATTCAAAGAGGGAAAAAAATAGCAGGACTTGATTTTATCCTTATATGACTTTATTTTAATAAGACTAGGAATGTGCATTAAGACATTTTAATTTCATGTTAACCTTAAAAACCAAAAACACAAAAATAATGACAATAAAAGTACAATGCAAAGTCATACAAATAATAGCGAATAATGATTTAGTTCTGTTTTGTTCATGTCACTTGTGTAAGCCTAATTTTCTTTACTTTGAACTGTATAATACAAAATATAATAATATTTGCCCATATGATTTACTTTAATGCTGTGAAAATTAATTATTATATTATATAAAATTATATTATAATGCTGTGAAAATTAATTATTATATTATATAAAATTATATTATAATGCTGCTATTATAATGTCTGATTAAACACACAAGCCTTCATTTCATATAAAGGAAGACCTTCGACTAACTTTGTGTACTTAATAACAGTGTTTTTTATTTTCTTTATTCTGTACTTTATTCTTTACTTTACTAAATTGAAATTTGAACTGCACAATTATTGCGCTTATCTCAAATTATTGTGATTAGACAGAATAACCACAATCGTACAATTAATCAATAATCATGACAGCCCTATACTACAGGATATATTGAAAGAAGTTGTGTCATTTACCTTGTGTCGTAGTTATCCGAGTGCAAATCAAATTTATAGGTGGGCTGAAAGTCCAGAGGTCCCTCTTCAAACTTCTGCAAAATAGCTTCCTTCTGTTTCATCATGGTGAGCTAGTGAGATATTGACATGCACAGATGCAAAAAAAAACCAAAAATTATGCAAATTAAGCGAGTTACTAGTTCTGGAACTGCAAATAAATGATTCATTCATTAATACATTTTTCAATTACATGTATAGACATTGTTACTACATCTAAAAGAGAGTGTCATATAATTTATGTCACTAATAAAGATTCAAGAGTGATCAGTACCTGATCTTTAGGCCAAAGTAGACTGAAACGCTGGCTGGTGAGGCAGTTCCTAACAAAGAGCATACCATGGTCCTCGATACGAAAATTCAAATCCCCAAACCAGAACACAACCCTAGAGAATGAGGTGAGAGAATTCATATGCAATAAAGAGCAATACATAAATGATAAGGAATCATGACAATCAATAAAATCGACAATAAGAACATAATCAATAAAAGAATATGCAAAATAAGAAGGTAAAGCTTAAGAAATATACAGTATGCTTTTATTGCGCTATTATTTATATTATAAAAATATCATGATGGACTGACTTGTGGTCCAAAATGTGTGGTGTGTTTTTGGTGTCAAAGGTCTGAGTATCCATGATATACTCGAACTCATCCACCCTCTGAGAGGCGTAGTTCATGTGAGCGGTGAGGTGACAGTTCAGGAAGCAGAGCATGTGACCGTAGAGGGACAGACGGATAGACACGCCTCCTTTATTACCCTTTCATTTTAAGGAAATTAAGATGAAATTAAGATGCAGTTTTCAGTAGGTATATCAAGAGCTGGTCGCTGAAGTATTTGCATTTCCATGGTCTCACCCAGTAGCCGTAGAGTCCTGTGCGGGTGTAAGTGACCTGAATGTCTCTGATAAAGGGGACGTGTTCCAGCTTGGAAAAGAAAAGCAAGAGTAGACCCTGCATCCGTATGGAGGACACCTGAATGGGCCACAGTAAAACAGCAAATTAGACAACATAATTATAAAGTGTGCACTATTTTCTGTGCAAAATTCGTCCTATAGTTATATAATATATATATATAGCCTATAGAATATTGATTTATTGCATTTTTCTTTTCAAGATTCAACTTCTGTTCATGTGGGGGTTTCAGTTGTTCAGTCATATGGAAAACCAAACGTTTTTTTCAGTTCCATATTTTGGCCAACAGTTCGTTACATTTATAGTGCTTTTCTGGGTACTCAAAGCGTTTTACATGGAAGGGGGAATCTCCTCAACCACCACCAATATGCAGCATCCACCTGGATGATGCGACGGCAGCCATATTGCGCCAGAAGGCCAACCACACACCAGCTCACTGGTTAGACAGTGATGAAGCCAATTACTATATGGGGGACTTTATTAATCCCCATGTGGCAATTAGTTTAAACTGTCATGGTGATTCACATACATATACATTAAAATACTCACACAAAAATAAATAACAATAAGTGAGAGAGAGAGAGAAAAAAAGGGGGGGATAAAATAATAATAACAATGACAATCAACTAAATGTATTACATAAACGAATTGCTTCAGGCACAAAAGTAAATTTATAGCGATTTATAGAACATCTGATTGTCCTTTAACATCGCCCCAGGAGCATCCACTCAAAGTCCAGGTGCAACGGGTATGTACTGTCTCCTATTATTTTGTGAGCCATCCTCAACATTTGCTGTTCATAATAAGATGTAAGACTTCTTAAGGGAACACCCATAATTTTAGAGCACATTAACAATACCCTGCAAATGATTTTTGTTCTTTGTAGACAGTGATGAAAACCAACAAATAAAAGAGAAAGAACATACTTTCAACAAATGAATTGTAAAATTACCTGAGAACATCTCTCTGTACATTGAAAGAATTAAGCTTCCTCAGCACAAACAATTTTTGATGTGACTTTTTAATAATTGCATCAGAAATTTGGTCAAACTGTAACCTGTTATCAGAAAACGTTCCTAGGTACTTATATTCCTGTACTACATCCACCTGTGTGCCATTAATGACCACAGGTTGAAGTGCCAGTTAGTGCTGGGCTGTATACCAGTTCATACCATACCCAATACCAGTGTTTATTGAATTTTATATGAATTTTTAATATACCATATCTTTTCACTGTCTTTTCACTGTTGCACTGTGTCCGTTGCGAAGCGTGACAGTGAAGATGGATAGGTTAAATTATAATTGATAGCTGTCAAATTATATTACAGTGTTTCCAATACATTGGTTCACAACATCAACACAGCCTTTTGGAAAATCTATTTGTGGTTGGCATTGACATCGTTGAATAAACATGAACACTGCGTGTTTCAAAGTCAAAATGCGGCGCGGTTGTTTTTATATGAATGCATCTGAAGCGAGCTGACGGTTTTTAGAAAAGTTTCAATGTTCTTTCAATTGAATCTTTCTTTATCTTTCCTGATAAAGCAGCGTTTATGAGCATACAGCCGTTACCGTGGAAACCGCTGTATCTTTGTAAACACTGCAAACCTGTATTAATAGTGTGGATTTTTCTACAATATTCACTCATGACAGAAAAATATGGCATTCTAAGTCAATCTACTGCAATATTTCCTCTCTCAGTCAGTAGAAAATGTGGTTAACAACCAGTCATGCTTGAAAAAAAATAATACCGTCATGTAGGCTACCGTGAAACCGGTATAATTTTGAAAAATCCCGTGATATGGATTTTTGGTCATATCGCCCAGCACTAGTCCCAGTGTTCTCCTACTAAAATGAATTATCATCTATCTATCTCTTTAGTTTTTGACACATTCAGATCTAAACCGAACCATGTTCCTGATTTGAATGTGAAAGCAAGGAAAGCAGCACAGTATCATCTGCATATTTTAACAAATAACTATTATCTTGTAATCCCTGACAATCATTTGTATATAATATAAACAAAATAGGAGAAAGCACACATCCTTGTGGTGTACCTGCAGAAAGATTTACTTTATCCAATAAAACCCCATTAACCCTAACCCTCTGTTGCCTGTCTGTTAAAAAAAATCATGATCCATGAGACTAAACCATGATTAAAATTAAACTGATTGACTAGTTGTTGCCCTAAAATAACAGGTTGCAGAAAATTAAATGCAGACGAGAAGTCCACAAACAAAAGCCGCACTATTTTCCAGATGATGACAAAGAGCATTTACCAAAAACAGTTTTGCATCATCTACGCCTCTCCCAGCACGATATGCAAACTGCAACGGACCTAAGACTGGTCCAGCAACTGTCATTATATACTTCTTGATCTCTTTTTCAAAAGCCTTCATAACTAAAGAGATCAAGGCAATAGGACGCTAGTCGTTCAAGGAATCTGGCTTAGCTTTTTTAGGTATTGATATAATAACTGAACTTTTCCACAAATCAGGTACTAACACTTGATCTAAGGAAGACTGAATTATTAGTTATATGAATTATTATCTGATTTATATTCTGAATTTATATTTATAATCTGATTTATATTTAATATATAAATAAATATATAAACGGGTAATTCTAGCTATTAATTATTTTTATTCATTTATTATAAATTCATGATAATTATATAATTAAATATATAATTAAAGTGTATATATATATATATATATATATATATATTAAAATTATAATATAATTTATATTAAACATTTATTTGTAGTTAAATTTCTTATAATAATTTTCATATATCAATTCATATATAATATATATATATATATATATATATATATACACATACTACATATATAATACATAGATAATATATAAATAAATATATTGTTTTAAATTTAAACATAGTAATTATCATAAAATATAATGATATATAATGTGTGTGAATATATATATATCATTATCATGAATTTATAATCAATTAATACATATGTGTTTGTAAATATACTTCATCATTAAATCACCTAAAATTTCCCATGCATGTCTAACTGTGTATATATATATATATATATATATATATATATATATATATATATGCTCAATGACTAAGAAACCAATCATCCACTGGTTCATAGTGAATCACATGATCAGCATATGTACAAAAGCATGTTAGTATGAGGCAGACAGAATCAGCACCTTGATATAACCCAAAGGGGCCAGAGTGCTCATGAAGAGCTGACTCCAGGTGTCCTCGAAGGCCAGATCTGTGACAAACTTGAGAGGTGCAGCCTTCACTTCCTGCAGACTGAACAAGAGCAGCATCACAGACATTAGGACATTCAGACCACATACTTCTGAGGTCAGATACCTATAATTGTTTACTTTATGTGGGTCCGCAGACCTCAAGATATAAAAACTCACCCGATCATATAGAGGTCGGGTTTCTTCGGGGAGCTGAGCTGAAGCAGAGAGTTCACATCTTCTGGAGGCTCAGCTGTGCCCACATTCCACGTGACGACATACAGCCTGTGGGAATAAGAAAGAAAGATGTATTCAGTTCAATAAAATAATAGTTCATTCCTTCTGCTTGTGTAATCCATTTGGAAAACCTCTAAGTAAATCTCCATGTTTTCCTCACATAAATGCCCAGATTAACAATAACACCATTTCAACTAATTGGTCCGAGCTATTTTAAGCATATTAAATTGCAGATTAACATCTTAAACAGCTCAATCCGTTAAACTATTTTTAAGAACTACAGACTGAAATCTGAAGTTCAAAATATCTCATCCCTGAAGATCACTGACGAAACAAGATACTCTCTGAAAAAACAGAGAAAAGGTGTTCAGTTGCCACAAAACCAAACTAGAAACCAGCAGTCAGGTTTAGATCTGCCAGACACGACAACAAGAGAAGTGAGAGACAAAACCTGAACTGGTCTTTCTTAGGTCGGCCCGCAATCTGCCTGCAGACGAGAAACGTTTCTAAACATCTAACGTTTTAAGCACCTGCGCGTGCAGTTTATCATCGGGGTGCAGATCATCCACGCAGGTCATGAGCATGGCCACGCTGTCGGAGCGCACTCGCAGCTTTTTATTCAAATAATCAGCTATTTTATCCATGCTGGTCACATGAAAATAGCACTCAATTGTCTTGACAAGTAGGCTATTTCGTCTTGAGCACCAGGGAAGCAAAGGCAGTTATTCCAGAAATTATTAATACAGTAAAGTGTGTGATATAGGCTGTAGGGGGGAGTAGAAGGAGGTGGAAGCGTAGGCGGACTTTTAGATTAAAATCCTAATCTGGTTTATCAAGGATTTACTTGGCCCACCCTAACACATTCAATTTAAACAAGAGGAAAGCTCAATGCTGCATCTACCCAATGCAATGGAGGTATTGTTGCAACTGAACTGCATCTGAAACCTCCCACATGAACAGGAAACTTCTCTTTGCAGTGTTTCGTCAGCATAACAATCTAAAAACACATTAAATAACAGTACAACCCATTGAAGGAATGCATGTTTATTCCTCACAACCTCAAAGATGGCGCTGCTGTGAAAGATGGAATACCCGCTCTTAAATATATACATTATACAATTAAGTTTACAGAGTGCTTGACTCTTGCATTCAATACAAAATGTGTGACCAAAAATCGATGCAACTCTTGATGGAAATAAATGTTGTGATGTTATTTCCATCAAGAGGTGCATCAATGTTTGGTCAAGATATTGTATTGACAATGCAAGAGTCGAGCACTCTGTAAAGTCTCCTCCAGCACATCCCCAAGACTTGCAATGAATTTAAGGTCTGGACTCAGAGGTGCCAATTCATGTGTGAAAATGATTCTTCATGCTCCCTGCCAACCATTCTTTCACAATTTGAGCAAGATGAATCTTGACATTGTCATCCTGAAATATGACCATGATGTGTCTTACTACATAGTTGTTTAAGAAATGAAAAGTTACACACTCCATCAATTAGGATTAGAAGAACTGTTGCCAAACATATACCATGCTAGAAACATAATAATCACTCCAAAAATAATCTACAGGAGTCATAGACGCTTAAGCATTTGCATATTTAAATCCAAAACTAGTGGTCAAATTATAGAACTGTAAAACGATTTGGTTTTCCATTAACAACTGAAACCCCCACATGTAAGTGTGTTGAGAAAGCTAATCCTTGAGTGCTTATCCCTGCTTTTTTATTTCACAATTTCAGTAAACAAGAGACTAAACTGTTCACCTTGTCTGAGAATTCTGGATGTTGAAACATAAAAAGCTCTTGAGGTCTTTAATCGACAATCTTGTGACAAAATTTCAACATCTAAAATGATTACAATACACGTTTGTGCTGCTCCATGAGAAACTCTAAATGGATCATTGTTTACCAAAATCTGTGCATTCACATAATGAGAATATATGATACAAGTATAATTTTGTGGCTTAGTGGTAAAAGATTTTGATGGAAATCCAAAGGTTATAGATATAAACTCCAGATGGGTTGATTCTTGATAACTATGTGTCCTTGAACAAGCCACTTGCAATGGCAAAATACAATATCAATAACTTTTGATAAGAGAGCATGTGCTAAATGAAAAATAAGAATTTTTACCCAAAAGTGTCCATTTGACTGTCTTTAGGCTCCAGGGTGACAGAATTCAAAGCATGTGACAAATCTTCCTCCATCTTCGCCAACCTGTCAGTCGTAAGAAAACGTTATCTCAATCTCATGAACCTGTTCTGCATCTCATGTGCATCAAAATGCATCGCAAGATAATATTTACGTTATAATATTGAGAAGTCAGGAGTATGACGTCAGGATTATATACAATGTCAAATGTTGCATGCAATAATCTAAAATAAAAGTACAGATTCACTTCTTATATCACTTTACATACTGAAAAATCTAAAATAAGGCAACATAATGACAAAATCAAACGTGAATACGTTAAAAACAGTACTCAAACTACCTCGTACAAACTTCGTTTGTCTTCGCTTCCGCAGTCTCAAAGCCTCTGTGGTGTTCAACAATTAGTGGAGACAAAAATATCCTGTAACATCACGAACTGTGCACTGTATTTACATGAGAGAGCGTGTGTGAAACTACACACAATATTACTCAGCCATCCATGGCTGCTGGAAAGTTAAAATAAAAGTCCTAAAGAGGCGCCACTCACGAGAGGTACTAAAGGTAATAAAATAGGCCTACTCTTTTCATTCATCAAATTTAAATATTTTATGCTGTGCATTTAACCGTTTAACCTTTAAATTATGTGAATTTAACATGAAATCTTTAGCATGAAATTGTTGTAGGCCTACTCCACAGAAAATAACACAACTTGTGCTTCGTGATCAACTAATAGTTTTTTTATATATATTGAATTTTTATTTAAAAAAATCATTTTATAAATAAAATACAGTGAATAATAAACGTGCTTCATGCATGCATTTCAAAAAATAAAATTCTAATCAAAAAATATTTTCATGTAAGGAGCCAACTGTACTTTTATGAAAAACGAGATTGCATTTGTTGAGCAAAATGTACCTTCAAGAACAATTGTAAGAAACAAATCATAACAACATTTTTGTTTAAATAAATACAATTTTGTTTAACTTTTTGTACTTAATAATAGGCCTAGTTGTTGGTTATTATTTTGTGGGGTTTTTTTCTTGTGAAATATATTTTTATGAAAATAAACTAATATTAAACTAAATATTTTAAACCAAATTTTAAACTAAGTAAATGTTAAACTCTAAAGTGGGTCTTCCTGACCCCCAGGGGATGCAAGGGAGTGTTAGGGGTCCATGGAAATGTACATTTTTTTTGGACATCTTGAATGAAAGAACATCCCAGTGTTGCCAGATGTACGATAATTATCGTATTTGTACGATAAATTTGACCTCTGTATGATGTACAATCAATAATGAAAGAAATCCCATAATGTACAATAATTTCGAGACACTTCAATCGGAGGTCATTGTAATCATGCATATTGATTTAGCTGTGGATTTACATCATGATTGTGAGGAGAAAGTGAAGGTGGGAGAGCACGCCAGAGAGGGAGAGAGCGAGAGACCTTGCGTGTGTGCCTGATGAAAGCTAGTCTCTCTTTTGAGCTTCTGGTACGATACTTGGATATTTCCAATCTGGCAACACTGGAACATCCCCTAACCTAGCTAAGACAAAGCTTCTCCTTTTCCAAGCCATTCGGTCAGTACAGCACCAGTTTACCAGCTAGGTTCTTCAACGATAATCCAGGAGTTCAGACATGAATCTTGGGATAATCTTTGATGATCAGCTGACCTTTAAGGATCACATTGCAAAAACAGCATGATAATGCAGGTTTGCTTTGCACAACATTAGGAAGATCAGGCCCTTCCTACAGAGCATGCAACACTTCCAGGCCCTTGTAATTTTTAAGCTGGACTATTGCAATGCTCTTCTGACTGGACTTCCAACATGTGCAATCAAACCCCTGCAAATTATTCAAAACGCAGAGGTACGTCTTGTCTCAATGAGCCCAAAAGAGCCCATTGTCTTTTTATCTCTCTGCACTGGCTTCAGGTTGTGGCTCGCATCAAGTTCAAGACATTGGTGCTTGCCCAGAACAGCCACGGGCTCTGCACCCTCCTACCTCCACTCTCTCATACGAATCTACATCCCTCCAGAAGCCTGCGATCGGTAAGTGAGCGGTGGCTCATGCTTCCAGCCCAGATAGGCAAAAAATCACTCTCAAGGACGTTTTCATTCACTGTTCCTTACTGGTGGAATACCCAACCCCATCCTATAGGGTGAACACGATTTCACCAAGTACAACATGTTCCTGGATCAACATCTTTGTTCATCCTGGAACAACATTCAAATCAACCAATCCGATTTAAGGGACAGGTTTACAGTTTATGGCTTACAACCAGTGTTAGGAGCTTCTACATTAGTGTTATTCACCTGTCATTTCCATCTGATTTTGTTTAGAGATACGGATAGGGTTAGGACTTCCTTTTTGGACAGGAATGTTGACAAAATATGTTGATCCAGGAACCCGTCTTGCTTGGCAAAATCACAGCGACCCTGTAAACTTTGTATTACTGGCACTTCTTGTGTTTATTGCTTTTTTATGATGAATCGAAAAGCAAACAGTTTAATCCAGTAAATGGCACTCCAATCACAAGTTTTTCAGTACTGGCAGCTGCTCTCCCGAGTCCTGACATCGCCTTCTTCATATACTGTATCTTCACGGCAGATGTGGGATATGATCCACATTATAAACCTGGGAATTTCCCCGTGGCCTCATTCTGACATGATTCACACTCATTCAGCATATCTGAATTTATATTTTTGCTCCTGCTCCCTTTTCAACAGTTTCAAGGATGTCATCATTTTCATGGCTAATTTTGAAAAGCGTATTTATTCATAAACATCATGTCATGCTGCATTCTTTCACAATAAGTATTGAGAATTAATTTAGACCTTTTTCAACTTGAGGGTATTTCCACTGACTAAAGGATCCGATCTCAGCTCCTTAATTGGTGCCCATCATCTACAGAAAAGTGTAGGAGTTCATTGCATCTCCTTTGTTGAAATGTCGAAAGCCTGTAGGTTTTGCCCCCAGGTTATGAATTACAGCCATCACATTTCGTGCTTTTTCCTAGTTAGTGTTTTTATTGTACATGTCTCTGCTTGCTTCTTTCTAAAACAGATGAGATTTTGAATCATTTATGGCACTGAAATGACCTTACAATCAATATATTATTTTGTGATTTGTAATCAAGTCAGAAATGATTTTAGGACTAAATCAACCTGACTAGAGTTGGCTACACCAATAAAAAACATTTATTTTTTTAAATTAAGAAATAAATATTTAATGGCTAACTCAGGTAGTTATATTCATCATCACAACATCATCATATTCAACGATTTAATTGGTCAGTCTGAACTTGCATTAACATTTATATCCAGAATCCAGAATCGGTCTGTCTTCGCCGGCCAAAAATGGTCAGCGCAGACCACAACGATCTGCCCAGGTCTGTCGGTCCTGGGCGAGCCCCATCCAATTGTGTCCCAGATCTTGTCGTAGCGAGTCGCGCCATCGTGTTTCAGGGCGTCCGCGTGGCCGCTTGATGTCGATCGGCAACCAGACGGTGACTTCGCGCGTCTATCTTTCGTCCGTCCGCCGTATCAGGTGCCCAACCTAGAGATTGGCATGATTTTATTTCAGTTAGCCTAATAGCTGGTTTGATTTGCATTGAGAGATGATCTTATAGAAAGTACCCCATGCCAATCTCTAGGTATGGTGAAGGGTGTGTGAAGATGTGGGGATATTTTAATTCCAAAGGCCAAGAGAACTTTATCAGGATGCATAGTATCCTGCATCCATGAAATAACTGGCCTTTAAAAATAAAAATCTGCCTGCCTCTATGGGAATTTAACATAGGGGTGTCCTGACTTATGCAACCTGTATTTTAAGGAAGAACATTTATTTATGATACATTATTCATACACAAAGAAAATTGGTGTCCTTAAAGGTTGGAATTTTCCTCATTTTTCTAATTAAGGCATTAAGATCAATTTCCAAAAGATTATTTTTTATTCCTCTTTTTAGGCAACTTTAGCATGGGTGTCCTAACTTATTCACATCACTGTATTATGTTTCAACTGTTGCCCAAGATATTGTTCTCTTGCGTAACTGGCAGACAAAACATCAGATGATAAAATGCCCACAGTGCTCATTTTTACATACCGGCCTAATCACCTATAATCGTGAAAACTACATGAAGTATATTGTGCTGTTAAACTCTTTTCTGCGCATCATGTCTCAAGTGTACCAAGTGCTTTTGAGCAGCGATTTTCTTAACAAACCTCAAGTAAAATCAGTGTTATTACTTGGAAACACTTGTCTGCTTAATGTGTGTACTTTACAGAGGTGTGGAGTTGCAAAGCCACATTTCAAGAATTCTGTCACTCCATTATACTGCGTGATATGAGACAGCTGCCATTAACAGGACATGCCTACACTTGCAGCCCTGGAAATATTTTGCTCTTTGAAACTTTGGACTTAATAATATATCTTAATACTATTTTTTTCTCAAAACAAAATTAGAGACAAACAAATGGAAATATGAAAAAATAGGCAATCTATTATTAACAGTCATTCACAACAGTGTCCTTTCTTTGCTTAAAGGGTTAGTTCACCCAAAAATGAAAATTCTGTCAGTATTTACTCACCCTCATGTTGTTCCAACCCCATAAGACCTTCGTTCATCTTCGGAACACGAATTAAGATATTTTTGATGAAATCTGAGAGCTAGATCACTCCTCCATACTAGTCCATAGGCTTCTTGAGGGATTGAACTTGCAGGCCCCGAAAAGTTATTACAGACATCGTTAAAATAGTCCAAGTGTCTACAGTGGCTCAATCTTAAGTTTATCAAACGACGAGAATACTTTTTGTGCGCAAAAAAACAAAAATAACGACTTTATTTCAACTATTCATTTCCTTCTCTGCGGGCCTCAAGTCAGTTCACTAGTGTAAAAGCGTAAGCTTCTGTTGTTGTACGTCACACGCATCACACACATGACCAGCGTCGGCCAATAGTGAGCCTACGTGTGACGTAGCTCTACGGAATAGCTCAAGTTAACTGACTAGAGGCCCACAGAGAAGGAAATGAATTGAAATAAAGTCGTTATTTTTTTTGTTTTTGTTTTGAAAAGTATTCTCGTCGCTTGATAAACTTAAGATTGAGCCACTGTAGTCACTTGGAGTATTTTAACGATATCTTTAATGACTTTTCGAGGCCGGCAAGTTTCAATCCTTTTGAAGCCTATGGAGGAGTGATCCAGCTCTCAGATTTCATCAAAAATATCTTAATTCGTGTTCCGAAGATGAACGAAGGTCTTACGGGGTTGGAACAACATGAGGGTGAGTAAATACTGACAGAATTTTCATTTTTGGGTGAACTATACCTTTAATGGGTTCAACCAACATGAGTGTTTGAGTGTTTTTCATGTGATGATGCTGCAAAGCTGGAAAAAAGCCCCTAACAGCTGTGCAAAACATGCAGAGCATTTTGTTTTTCAGTTTGGGGTCAGTATGATTTTTAAATGTTTTTGAAAGAAGTCTCTTATGCTCATCAAGTCAACATTTATTTTATAAAATATACAATAAAACAGTGAAATGTTATAACAATTTAAAATAGCTGTTTTCTATAGAAATATATTTGAATATATTTTAAAATCTCATTTATTGCTATGATGGCAAAGCTGAATTTTTAGCATCATTACTCCATTCTTCAGTGTCACATGATCCTTCAGAAATCATTCTGATGATTTGATGCTCAAGAAACAATTATTAGTATGATCAATGTTATGCTGCTTAATACACTGTAAAAAATATCTTATGATCAATAAGTTATGACATGTTTTACAAGTTATACAAGATTCAAATTTTTTTTTTAAAGTCAGTTTAATGTAATTCAAGTTGAAATGACTTAAACATCCAAGTTTATTATACTTAAAAATTTAAGGCAGCAAATTAAAAAAAAAAATTATAGTGTACTTTTGAGGAAACTGATATATTGTGTTCTTTGATTGATATAAGATCAGTATTTAATTTGAAAAATAAATATTTTGGAATTTTATACATGTCTTTAATGTCGCTTTTGATTAATTTAATTTATTGGGAATTGTGTAGTGAAAGATGTAGACTACATCCTTTGGTGTCTTTAGACTCTATATTAGCTACTAAATTTACTCTGTCTTATCATCTGTACAGGTTTTGAAGTCATATGCCAGGTCTTAGTCAAAACTGAATGGCTATGATTCACATTCCTTTCCAGTAGTCTGGAAATATAAATAGTAACCTACTCTTGAAATGAAGTTGGCATAATAATTGCCATCATTTAGGCATTAAAATAGATTTCTTCTGTATTTTTTAAATAAAGTCTGAGAAGTGTACATATTGGGGCTTCTAAAACCGTAAAATCACAAAAAACTATCAAAACAAGAAGCACTAACATGACTTCATAACCTTTCATTACTCATGTCCTTCACCAAAATGAGTCAACAAATCGCTTGAAGCTAAAAGTAGCACCGGAGCAGTGATATCATTGCTCACTCAGGTGTCCTTAAAGCAGTTTTTAACCACATTCTGCTGGCTGTGCGGCTAGAGGAAGTGGCGGATTGGCCAAGGTACTTTTTACATGAATCACAAACAATTTTGACAGGAGAGAGGACTATAAAGAACCCCGCAGACCGAGCAGAACATCATCCGGTCAACATGGAGCTCACGGCTGTGGTATTGCTGGTTATCGCTGCACACGCTTTAGCAAAACCTATTTCAAGTGAGGAGAAAGATGAGATGTTCTTAGCTGAGGTATGGAGAGCATTTTTTCTGTGGGATAAATCTTTGCTTCTTAATTTTCTATTCTTTAAATTGTATTAATATATATATTTTTTTTTTTTAGAAATATCTTCAAAGGTACTATGGCATGCCAGCTGGTCTACATGGAGAAGGAAAAACATCCGATGTCATGCACAAGAAAATTCAAGAGATGCAAGAGTTTTTTAGGTTGGACGTTACGGGAAAGCTGGACGATGACACTTTGGAGCTAATGGAAATGGCTCGCTGCGGAGTTCCAGATGTGGCCGAATATAATCACTTTCCAAATAACCTCAAATGGAAAACCACAGATGTGACCTTCAGGTTTGTGTTTGTACATTTAAATAATTGAATATGATAAAAAAGGAGGAAGTTTTATTTTCAAAATATGTGTTTTATTCACTTTCAGGATTCTGAATTACACTCCTGACATGAAGAAGGCGGATGTGGACAGAGCCGTCCGAAATGCTTTAAATGTCTGGAGCAAGGTGACTCCACTGAGGTTTAAGAAACTGTATGAGGGAAATGCTGACATCATGATCAGCTTTGGAGCAAGAGGTACCCCCATTTTTATTATTCATCGAAGTGGGAAATAAATGAAGGCTATTTCTTCCTGTTTTTTTTTTTTTTTTTAATTTCTATCAATTTGCATTCTTTTTTTGAATGCAAATGACAGAACATGGAGACTTCAACCCGTTTGATGGGCCAGAGGGGCTTCTTGCTCATGCTTACCCCCCTGGAAATGGCATTGGTGGTGATACACACTTTGATGAGGACGAAACATGGACCAAAGACTTTCATGGTACCACATTTATGCAGTAGCTACACCACCTTTCAAAAGTTTGGGGTCGGTACGATTTTATGTTATCTGTTAAACATATGTTGTCTGTTATGCTCAACAATGCAGCATTTATTTGATCAAAAATACAGTAGAAACAGTGAAATATTATTACATTTTAACTGTTTTCTATTTTAATATATTTTAAAATGTATTTTATTCCTTTGATGTCAAAGCTGTATTTTCAGCATCATTACTCCAGTCTTCAGTGTCACATGATCCTTCAGAAATCATTCTAATATGATGATTTGATGCTCATGAAGCATTTTTATCAATGTTGAAAACAGTTGTGCTGCTTAATATTTTAGTGGAAACCTTCTTGGAACCTTAGTGGAAATTCTTTGATTCTAGAAAGTTAAAAAAAACCTGCATTTATTTTAAACAGAATATTTGTGTAACATTGTAAATGTCTTTACTGGCACTTTTGATCAATTAAATCCATCTTTGCTGAATAAAAGTATTAATTGATAGTTTTTTTTTTTTTTTCAAACGTACTGACCCTAAACTTTTGAACAGTAGCGTATATAAAAAGTATTGATTTCTTACCATATAATCTTCAATATGTTCTTTGCAGCATTCAATCTCTTCTTGGTCGCGGCCCATGAGTTTGGTCATGCTCTCGGTATGGCCCATTCCTCTGACCCTGGGTCACTGATGTACCCGGTGTACTCCTACGGCAAAGGTTACCCGCTCTCTGAGGATGACATTAAGGGGATCCAGTCTCTCTATGGTGAGTAATATATAATTTCGACCAATAGATTTTTCTAAAAGTCTTCATAGTCCTGATTCTACCTATTTTTGGGTTAATCAAAGGTGAAAACCCAAACCATGGAAGGGTCAAGCCCAAACCCGACGCTCCAAGCAAGTGTGACCCTGAAATGAGTTTTGATGCCGTCACTGAACTCCGTGGAGAGACAATCATTTTCAAAGACAGGTGCAAAAATAGTCCACAGCTCATTGTTTTGATAAAACTGTCCCTGGCTGCACTTGCACATTTTTAAAACTCTTGTATAATGTGTTATATAACCTAATAGGTTTCCTGATAATATTTTTGTTGGCAGGTTTTACTGGCGGCTACATACACAAATGCCTGAGCCTGAACAAACCCTCATTAAAAGTACCTGGCCTGAAATACCAAACAAAGTAGATGCTGCCTATGAGAACCCAGAGAAAGATATTGTCATCATATTCAGTGGTTAGTTTTGAGATTCAAATTGATTATGTTATTTTATCTTTATTTTGCTCAACTTATTGTGAATGTTTTCTTTACAACACTTATTTATCAAATACTATTATAGTATTTATTAACATTTTAAATTAGATTTGATTTTTATAGTCAGTATAGTATCAGTTTTTATTTTAATTTAAGTTTGTTTGTAGTCATTTTTTGTTCAGTTTTAGTAATTTCAGTACTTCAAGGCAACATTTTTTATAGGTTTTACATCTAATATCTATATTTTATTTGATTTCAGCTTCATTTCAATTAACATTTTTAATAGTTTCAGCCTTTTTTTAAATGAACAATAACAACACTGCCACACTTGCAGATGCATTTTTGAGTTAGATTTAACTAACTCATATTAATGTTTTTATGATTGCAAAATATTACAGGTATAAAAATGTGGGCTCTCAATGGTTACAATCTTGTTGACGGCTATCCAAAATACATCCACAAACTGGGTCTCCCGAAGACCGTCCGCAAAATAGATGCAGCTGTAAACATCCGAGATACGGGCAAGACTCTACTTTTTGTAGACGAGGAATACTGGAGGTACGTTACAATATTCTGAGGACCCCCCCCCCCCCCCCACACACACACACACACACACACACACACAAAACAAATAGTCAATAAGATGCTAATGTAAAAAGCTAATGTAAGCTGCATCTCTTCTCCAGTTATGATGAGCAGAACGGCACCATGGATAGTGGATACCCACGATCCATTGAGGAAAACTTTCCCGGAATTGGAGATGAAGTGGATGCCGCTGCTTATCATTTTGGTATCATAACTATTGTTTCAGCTAATGTATTTGAACTGATTCTCCAAGGCATTAATGACTTAATGAAAATAATTGTTGTTTCTCTTTTTTAACAGGATATTTGTACTTCTACCATGACCATATTCAGTTTGAATACAGCTACAGCTCACGGAAAGTCATGCGCATCATGAGGGCCAACTCTATACTCAACTGTTGAGCACTTACAAAGTGGATGTGCCATAAACTGTCAATTGTTATCAACTGCTGTGAAAATAAGCATTCCTTTTTCTGTGTTTTCAACTACTGAGCTGGTAAATCAGTAGAAAGTCTCCATTATTTTCTCTTTTATTTATAGACCATGATTCTGGAATCGTGTCTGGGATATTTTGGTAAAATTAATTTCTGTGTGATTCTTTATATGCATCCAATGGGAAGCAAAGAAAGTGAAATATAGGCTATATTGATTGAACTAAAAACTGTAAATGTGTTATGCCCTATACAATACCACTGTTAAAAAAAATAAACAGAAATTTTCAAGGTGAGTTATTAGTATGAATTTGTCACATAAGTGTTAATGAACAGATTTCTTTTTAGGCTATGTTTACAGAGAATGCATAAGTAAATTAATACAGTGAATAAACAATAAATAATGTATATTTAAATTAATTAAAGTGAATGATAAGAAGTAGTAGGTAAATTGAAGTGATCTGACTGTAAAATCAGCAAAAAACAAACAAAAAACATGTACATTACCTAATATCATTTTATTAATATAAAATAAAAAGAAGAACAATATGCTTGTAATCACAAATTGCAATCCAAAGAGGATTATTTGTCTCTGTCATGACTAATAAACATGAAAACCAGTCCCTTCATGGACACAGGTTTTGTTTTTATTCTCTTTTCCCTCAGACCCTGTCTATGACTAAATGCTTTTGGAAGTGAGATGACATTTATGTAGTGAAAACATTCTCAAAAGCTACTCTGAATTACTCCTACCAAGCTGCCTCAAATGTTTACAGGGGATTTCAGTTAAAACCCACATATTACCACACATGTTTGCTTATGTGCCTGATGTACAGTGCCAAACCTTTCCTGTTGTGAGCTTAGTTGGGGATTTTAGGAAAACTCAGCTTGATGGTCGCTTTGGTGGTTATAAAAAAAATGTAGGTGAATTTGAAAAGTTTAAGTTTAGCAAAATTTCTGTATGTATATTCAGTGTAGCAAATATGGGTATTTCCGCCTTTGATATTTAAAACATTATTAAAAAAGGAATAAAAAAAAATAAAATAGCATATTTTATCATGCGTTTGGAATTATACCACAGTATAGCCTATTTATTAACTCCAAACAGCTTAAAGCTTATTGCTGATGTTTCAGGCGTCACAAACTAACTTGTAACCAATCACATCAACGTGTGATCAGGGAGTTGGTGTGAGTGAGTAGACGGGGCCAGTTTGCATTTTCATAGAACTGCGTACTAAATTAGGCGACGTGTTACATTCAAGCTATTTTATGGCCTGAAGACATTTATTATCAAGGAAAAACGTTTATGTGTAATTTTGGTGATCAAAGATGAGTTTTAGGGGATAAAATGATTGACTACAGTGGGACTTAATGACTTAACTTACTCAAAATGCAGTTTTAGTTTAGTTCCAGCGGTTTACCAGCAGTCTACAGGAGGATCTTCTACTTCCTTATGTGTATTTTGTATAGGTCATCCTTCAAAACAAAATATGGTTTTGGCAATAATTAATTAAATATGTAGGCTGCAAAAAGTGCTAGCTCTGTAGACTCGGAACGTCACATTTCTTAAAGGGGTGGTAAAACACATTTTTTCGAAGGCTTGACTGTGTTTGTGGGGTGCACTGTAACATGTGTTCATGCTTCGTTTTTTAAAAATTACATTATTTTTCATATATTTTACCTTTATTCTACACTGCTCTGCCCCTCCTTGTAAAAACGGTCTGATGGTTTCCTGGTTCTATGAAGCCAGTCCCTCAAAACTACGCAATGGGCTCAGATTGGTTAGCTGGCCCAGTGTGTTGTGATTCGCTAACCGTCTAGTGCACGTTTTCCGGAAACGTCACGCCCCGTACCTTTACAGGTACTTTGTGCTTTGGTGTATTATAAACAATGGCGTCAATAAAACCAATCGGACCCGGGGAAACGTCAGTGAAAATGATCGAGCAGAACCTGTTCAAGAACGGCTGTTAAACGACGTTTCAGAAAGGTTTGTTTTTTGTTGTTCTCTCATTACTTATTAGATACGCTGTTATTTAATTGTACTAATTATTATAGAATTACAAAAAATAAGCTTCATAAACAAGAATTTCATATAATCGTTCTAACAAATTATACTACAGTCCTCAAAGGGATTTTTTTGAGTAAAGACTGCGGATCTATAGTGATCGTTTCTGACTGTATGCCACCGTTACTTTTGTATTTTTAGAACGATTGTAGACAAATATCTGTCGACAGAACTATTAGCCCAAAAACGAACACTAAACATCGGCTGTCAAATCAAACACAGAACCATGTTTAGCATGCATGTAGATAAACAAGCATGTAGATAAACATAAAAGCTCTAATCAAAGAATAATTTACACTAATTCCAAGTTCGCTGTTGAGATTAAAAAAAAGTTTGTAACGTTAGGTGTTTGTCGGATAACATTAAGTATGAATGAGCATTTAACAAACCAGCAGAGCCAAACAGCGTTGTCATTTGTTTACTTCCTTGCTACAACATACAATTAACAATACGAACTATTACAGGAAAACACATCGACGAAAAATAAATCATACTTACAGGTTGTGGCCACTGATCTATATAATGACTGGATAGCTCATGACGTTCTAAACTGCCATCAGGCAGTGAAGCCACCGGAAGTGTTCGAGCGGCCATCTTACGATTCCCTACCAGCAGAGGGCTCCAACGCCCGTTATACAGAGATTGGTAGGCCCGACGGCACTTTAAAGATGAACCAACCGCTGAGCAGCATACAAGTGTAAAACGACGTTCACAAAAGGACGTAGAAAAACTGCCCACAGGTTGTAATTCAAGCCCTATAAGTAGTTATTTATATATATGCAGAATTGTCGCTATGCCCGTGTTGTTTTCTCCGAGGCAAGAGTAACGGTAATGCTGCTGCCTCTTTAACAAGCAACGATAAAACAGTCAACAGTAAGTTAGCCTATAAGAAACATCAGAGCAGGAATAATCACAATTAAGTGTCCAATGGCGACACCATTTAACAGCTTCAAACGAGCTTTGTGCAGAGTCCGTTTACCGTTACATTAACCCATACCAGTTGTATTGGTTAATGTGCGGTTAACGCGCGGCCGGGGCTCTCTTTCTCTGCTCGTTCTTATGCGCCCTGTCCACTGATCTAAATAATTCGTTGTTAAGACGACTTTGTTCCCTGGTTTTAATAAATCGTGGACACGTTGAACTAATTCCCTCCCTCATTTTGATTTAACGAATTACAACGTGGCCACAATATAGTAAAACGAGGGAACAAATTAGTATAACTTGAGGTATTATTAATTTGTGGCCACTAAACAATATTCACCTGAATATTCACCAATTCACAAAAATATAGGTCTTTACCATTCACTATATAATTAATAGTATCAAACTGTTTTTCTTACCTGTGAAGATAGCTCTTCAGAGAAGGCCGACTAGTGTTCTCATACAGCTTTTTATTACTTTTGCAAAGAAATTGCCGTTTTTTAATAAGCTGGAAAATTGTTCGACTTTAAACAAATACCCATTTAAATGCTTAGGATGTTTGCGTTGTGAGAATGTACATGGATACTTTAGATTTAAAAACTGTGTCTCGTTAGGCAATGTTTTTTCAGTCAAATCATAAAATTTCCTATTGATTCAATAGAACGCCTGAGCTCACTAGGGAATACCAATATGGCGGCACGGTGGCTTCACTGTTTATGACGTCATGAGCTATCCAGTCATTCTATATAGATCAGTGGTTGTGGCCCGTAAACAAAAGCTTCTGTTTTAAAAGTTGGAACTGCTCCATCTTTCAGAACAAGCCGATGTGCGAATCATGCATTGAGCTCGCGAAGATTGTGGAAGCTTTCCTCCGTAACATGTGCAGCACAGAGAGCGAGATTTGGGTCATAATTATGAGGGTCAGAGTTAAAAATAAATTTTAACCATTCCCTAACTCCCTCGTCCCTAGGAAGGCTGAACAAAGTGGACCTGCAACCGGGATGAAAATAACAACAGTGTTTCGACAGCATTGCGACAACTCATCTCCAAAACAGCAATATAAAATGGCCTCGCCCTGCTTATTAAGTATTCTCGGAGGAGGGGTTTATGTAAATAATGGGATTTGCTGAGGTCAGCAACCCCGGGTGAATGTCGTGTAGTCCAAAACCGGCTGTTTGCTGTAGTCCTTAGAAATTGAATTTTTTAAAAGCAAATATCTCCCTTTGCTTTGAACTTTGAGCGCTGTAACTTTGCAGATGTTGTTTATGCTCAAACAGCAACATACACACTAGCTAAAGTTAGAAAAGTGAAATTGTGTTTTACCACCCTTTAATAGAAGAGGAAGTGGTGACTTTTTGTGGTTAAACTGGAGAAGCACACTTCAGGTTAGAGGGAAATTTGTAATTACTTCTTGTTGACAATATCCAACCAATCCTACGACAATGAAACATGCACAGCAGGGCTCGACATTAAGCCTTTTCATGTGCTTGTCCTTTGGACAAGAAAATCTGGCATTCACTTGTCCGAGTAAAAAAGTTGCTTGTCCGGATTTTTTTTTTTTTGTGTGTTCATTTATTCTGAAGCAATATTCTCATCAGTGTTCAATCAGCTTTGATATTTAAATCGGCATACTGTTATATCTGCACCTTTAAAGGGCATCTCCTCCCCCAATCGTATTAAATGTATGCTTCATCTTTCATTTTAAATTCCCAAATTTGATCAATTATTTAGAATAATAAGACATTATAGGGCTGTTACCCTAGGCAGGGCTGATCAAATTAAATAATTTACACTGAAAAATTACAACTGCATAAAATAATGTTATGAAATTGATTTAAATATACAAATAAGAAACGTTGGAAAGAATGATACTACTTTTAAACATAACACTAAACCGCCAGTAGGTGGTGGCAGGGGACCGTCATAATGAGTGAGTCATTGATTATTTCAATCAAACGATTCGTTCAAACGGCTGATTCATTCAAGAACGGTGTTTCTCAAAACCAAGAATGCAAAGAACGGACTTGTGTTCTTGGGGAGAACGCTCTTGCTAGTTGTTCTTGGAAGAATGAACTTGCAAAGTGACGAGCACACAACGCTGCTGACAGTTTGAGACGATGTGTTCTTGCGGGTATTGCGCAATACCCTCATACAGAACTCAAACATTTACGACTCGCCATACATTTTCGTAAAAATGCCAATATTTGAAATCTTTACAGTTGATTTCTGGCATCAAATGTTCTCAGAAGTGAATTGAGTGATGAAATAGCATACGAAATTGTATATTTTAGGCAACAATCAAACGAAATATGCTACAACTCTGCCTCTTTTCGTCAACAATAAAACAAAATATTTTAGAAAACACCACTCTGCCTCTTTTCATAAAAAAAAAAACTTAAACATATTAGCCTAAATGGCCACACAATTGTGGTTCAGGCAACGTGTACATTAATTATCTTTACTGCATATTTATAACAACATGAAATATTAAAACACAACCCTGCTTCTTTTTTATTTTATTTTAAAAATATGAAACATTCTTGATTTTTATTGCCATTTGTCAAAGAGAGACAGGGTTGTGTCATTTTATTTTACATATAGTGAAGAGAATGTTAAAATAAATATAAAAATATATATCTATTTTAAAGTATATAAAATAAAAAAACAACCCTGTCTCTTTTTGTTAAATGTCATTTTTACTGATCAATAATATCCAGTATAAAGGTAGGCTATAAGAAGCTAACTTACAATGAGAAATTAAGCAAACAATTAGGCTACAAAGTTAAATAGCCTAAATATATAAAGTTATGAAACTTCACTTTGCCCTCAGCCAAAACGATTTGCCATGGAACAAATATAGATTAATGAGTAAGACCAAAGATCGACACAAGACGAATATACGTCATGTTTATCCACTAGACTAGAGACACCAGAGCCAGCGGCACACGTCAGAAGCACTAGCCGAGGAAAAGCTGTTCCAGTCGGGGTTAATGAGCACTGAACTCCCGGTGATCGCCTGGATCTTACAACTCCGAAAGCGTCAGATAAATTTTTCAAATCAGCGCTATCTTTATAAACAAACCACAGATTTGATCTTTAAACAACTACATTATCGCCTGAAACACTCTTAAAATTACATTTCATGACACAATAACAGTAGTATTTTGATATTACGCGGGTTTTCTCCTCTGGTATTGACGCTTGCTGGTTGGTGCGAGATGCATTCTGGGATACATGGCTGTCTCAAGTCCGCACAGTCACCTCCATAGACAGTAAAAGAAATGGACACAGCGACCCCGTTGATTTCAACGGAGAGAGTTGAAGCCAAACACGGGCACTCCCTTCCTGATAGCCAAGCGTTCTGCGCAGGCTCAAACTGAGCTTGATGACGTAGATGTCACATGAGCAATCTGGCTGACAGTTGTAAATCTTCTAGTAGCTGTGCCAAGACTGCAGCTGCTGATGAGGCCGAAACCAGCACATCCAGTGCAAGTAGCCTTTGACTAGTTAATTTTAATTAACACTATTTTATATGTCCTCTATATTGACATGGCCTTTTTGAAGGATGTTGGTTTAATAGTCTTTTTGTGCACTTGAGCTTAACTGAGAGTTTGTAGACGTTAAAGGCTGTTGTGTCGACTTTGATTTATTGCAATATTGAGGTGTTCAGCTTTATTTTGATTTTAGAAAATAAACATGATTATTTGATCTTACAAATATTTTTTTTCTTTCACCTGCATGTCTTAAGTCACCTAGATGTCTGTCAGCTGTCGAGGACTACGTGCATCTTTTTTTAGCTACATTTAGTATGAGTAAAATACTAAAATAATGCATTATACTGATGGAGACTGTGGACTTAACTTACCTGAAAAAGCTTAACTTGGAAGAGACTTGTCTCTTAGAACACATGTATGCAACACAGCAAGACATTTTCGCGCGAGGGACAATATGCTAGCAACAAGTAAATTGAAGTAAAAGGGAAGATGAAATCACCGGGGGAGAAAAAGAAAAGAAAAAAGCCAACACAAAGTTATCACACTGAATTAACAAAATACCACCTATAACACAATACTTGTACTGAATGATGATCAGAAGTTTCCAAGGTCGAAGTATCACGGCTCTCCAGAAATAAGGGCTTTGACTAGCAGGCGCAAGCAAGCTAATCTCGAACGGTCAATGACGCATCAGAGTAAAGAGTAAACTCACATTGATGTGTGTGTGTGTGTGTGTGTAGGGTTGCCACCTTCAATACAAAAAAATAAGGGACGCCTGCCGGCGGCCGCAGCGGGGGCCAAAGCCCTCGGGGCCACAATGACCACAGGCCCGACGGTATGCCAATGGTGGTATATCATAACTCAAAACATATTTTCAGGAAAGTAATAAGATCAGTACCAATGGACATTATAATAAGCTATCGCTATTGAAATCAGTGTGAATAGATGCAATCACTCTCGATCACAAACAACGTTAACAAAGTTCGACAATGTGATCACAAAAAAAATTGCCTTTCGTCTGAGTTCTATGTGAGATGTTAACCATACTTTATTAACTTATTAAATGAACAGATCCATAACTTATTCACTATAAATTAAACAAATGCGTTGATACTCAAACATAGACTAAATTTGATTGGAAAAAACTTTGACTTTAGCAAAGGATGTTGAACATCAAAAACATCATTAGACCAGTAGTACTGTGCAGTATTGGACTATGTTAGGCGTTAAGTGTACTTCTTGTCACTCCGTGCAGCACTGAGTAGCTGTTTCTTTCAAACATGTAACACCATCCAAACAGTGATACCACACATAAATAACCTATAATCTACAAACATTTCTAAATTTAATTATAACACTATTTTTATTATTGGTAAGAAAATCTATTTATGTATTTATTTATTTATGTATTCAGACCTATTGTTAATTCTATAGTATTATAGAATCTATAGTCTATCTAATTATTTTCTGATTCTGATTCTGAAATTCTCTAGATTAGTTAAGCATAAGTTATTTTCTTCACACATGCACATTTTTATTATTAAATATGTATTAAATATATATCTCTCTTATTTAAAAAATGCATGTGTCTGACTACCTTAACCATAATAAACAAATCATACCATAATGTATGGATATAATTCATTTACATTGTAACATTATTTCTTAACAAATGGGCATAGGCAGCATATGAAAACGTAATCAATCAGAACATTATTGAGCTGATTAAAAAACTGTCATTAGGCTACACTATCTGATTCGGGAGATGCTTGAGGTATGAAGAACTGTGAGACGGTGCTTTGATTTCTCTGAGCTCTAGCATTGCTATCAACTCTCTGCCAAAAGACCCGCCCTCCTCTGACTCTGATTGGCCCTGAACTTGATGGTATTAAACAAACCAATCAAACCAACAATGGCAGCGAGTATTACCCAATCAAGGGTAAAATAGGACGAGTCTTCACAGAATGCGGCAGCGGGTGTAATGATTTGCATGGGATGATGCATTTAAGACAACTCGGAAATACGGGACAAACCGCGTCCCGTATTGATTCAAAACGGGATGCGCTGTTTATTTCACAAATACGGGACGATTCCGTATTTTAAGGGACGGGTGGCAACCCTATGTGTGTGTGTGTGTGTGTGTTTTGGATATCAAATCGTTTAGTATTGTAAAAACATAATATAATGTTTAGTAATATATTACAATACTATTAATAATTATAATAATTAATTTAATATAACATATTACGCTATATAATTACAATATGACATGATAAAAGAAGTGGCTAAAATCGACTTTAAAATAGCCTACTTTAGGATTATAATCGTTTGAGTAGCCTATCTGCAGTTCTAGTAATTTTAGTTAGTTTATTTTTAACATGTTTATGTATATATCCATTAGATTTAAATATTTGGCTAGTACACACACACACACACACACACACACACACACACACACACACACACACACACACACACACACACACACACACACACACACACACACACACACACACACATAATACAATCAAATAACAGATAAATAAATGCATGTAGGCTACAGCACAATCTTCCAAAATTATTAAAAATGATTAAAATATAGGCACATATGCAAATAATTTTTTCCCTTCTTTTTCGTTTCCTTCTACATCAAAAAGAATAATAACCCATCCAAAAAATACTTCTTAGTATGAGCCCAGGAACCATACTATAAAATAGCCTACTGTCCCCTCGAGTCATTTTCGTATCCATTCAATATTACATGACCATATAATATTCCAATATATAAAGAATTGTGAGCTAGGTGTTATATCATGTAGTTTTGGCTAATAAATCATGGTCACAAACACTTGAACAAACCCGTTTTTCTTTATTTCACGTTATGTAGCCTAGGCATTTTGTAGGCTACATATTGGCTTCCGAACGGGATCACATTCATCTTCAAGCGTAGATCTGTAAATAAATAAAGGAACAACGTTAACCGCGATAGACATTGAGATGTTTTTTTTTCCTTCTTCCATTGCCTGTATAATTTCCTGATAATTAATTTCCCCATCACCCGTAGGTGTAGTAGTAGATAAATAATTTAAAGTTCGTGGATAAATGTTACTTCATAGGCCTATGTATTCACTTGCCACATATCGAATTATTTCCAATTCCTCAAAAACGTTGTTTAAATATTTTGTCGCGTTGCTTTTATGGACTCTGTCTATCTATGCCATGGGCTGACTTTAGACAGTAAAAGACTGCCTGCGAGACTGTGCGAGCTTCTCCTCCTGTCTATACGGTAATGTCTCTATAGTGCGACATAAAGTCGCGTGGTTATGACGCAATTTTTAGCCTATTTTTACAAGAATGGCTTCTACGGGGCCATAACGTAAGATACAAAGTAATGGAGCCTTTTATACATTGTCGTGTTTCTTTAGAAATAAATAATGGACAAATGAAGTCTTTGGACGCCTCAGATGTAAAGTTGTTCGCTGTCAAAGTGACGCCGAAATGAATGGGAGACAATGGGATGCTAATAGCAGGTGATAGCCAGCTACAATGGCAGCCCCCGGAGGCAGCTTCAACTTCCGGCTGATGGATTACCCCCTTGGTCACCTCTCGATGCATCCTCGGTAAAAGGGGCGGATCAAGAACACATCCGGGGATTTGAACTGGACTTGGCTAGGGACAGTACTTGGGCAGCGACTGATGACGTTTCACAAGTCCACAAGAACACAAGTACAGACAAGAATGCATATTGAGAAACGGCTTGAGACATGTTTATGAATGGGTCATTGAATCTTTGACTCAACCGATTCGTTCAAAATGCTGAATCATTCAGTAATGAAAACAGGTTGAGTGTTCCTGTGAGATGCGCCGTGTTTCTGCTGTGATTTTTGTTTGGAACTATTTTCGCTGCTGAAACAGAACAAAAACAGGCAATATTGCACCTAAAATGTAAGTGACTTAATTTTAACTGTTTATTGAACTGTTGTAGGAAATCAATGTCAAATTTTCAATCGTGATGGTATTCAGGAAAAAATAATTGAGGTTGCTTAACATATGTTAAAAATATAAAAACTCCACATTTAGATTTTTTATAGGCAGTATGTTGTTAACTGAGTGTGTGTGTGCTGCGTTCATTTGTGTAGATTTCTCCTCGAGAGGCTGCGCGAGCGTCAACAGCGCAACCTTACCGTCAGTTTTTTTTTTACAGTCTATGGTAATATATTATCCACAATCGATCGCAACTTACAATAAATGTAATAAAATCAGAATCATTCTCTCGGTTTAGTGATTCCCTAGTTATTTGTTTATTTTTGTTATTGATGTACTAATCAGGCTACTTGTTCAGTCGGGCAAGTAAAATTCTCTTTTACTTGTCCCTTCAAAAAATCCACTTGTCCCGGACAAGCGTTAATTTCGAGCCCTGCACAGTAATATAAATTACAACATAAGCCATATTATATTATTTTATATCACTCTAGCTACATTATACGCTATATTACACTACCGTTGAAAAGTTTGGGGTGAGATTAAAAAACAATATAGCAACAGACTTTTTAACTGTACGATATATATGTTTACATACATGTGTACATTTAAAATAATTTTACTTTATTTTTAAGCGACTTTTATTTTGAAACCTTTTTATTTCCCCTTTATGGTGTTGAGTGTCTCTATGCGGCTGGCTTCCCTCTACTGTATCAGAAATACGTCGATAAACAAAACGTTTAATTAACCTTTGTGCTTACAAGTTTTTCCACACTTCAGGTAACTTTAAAGCTTTTCAGCGCAATTTTACCGATTTCAGAAAAGATCATTCGTAGAATAGTCATCATGACTATGATAACGTTAGTCATTGAAACATGAACCTGACTATCGGAACTGCTTCTGTAACTTATTGTTTTACGTTAAATAGTAAAAGATGGTTGTCAAGCAGACATGTATAAACGTCTATACATTATTATGTTATGACTAATCTGTCATCTGATGCTTAAAAGGTTGGCCTGCTTTGATTTGTTAATCTTTGAAATCAATGAATCTATAAATGCACACAATATTGCGTTACCATGTGATTTTTTTAAAGTCTTTATTCAGTTGTATTATTCTTAACAGATGCCAGATGTGAACACCAGTAAATCTACTTCTCCACCTAATAGTGGAAATGTAGAGGAACTAACGTTATTTAAAACAACAACACAAATTCACTCAGATGTTGTCAGAGTGACTCCAGTGTCTAAATCATCAAATAATCAGACGATTAACCACACTGAATTTGCTTATTTACCTGCTGAAAGTCATTTCAAGACACAAAAGGATGTCAATCCAGATGGGGGAAAACTGGATCCTTCAACACAAATGCAAACAAATGCTAATGTGAATGAAGTAAACACATGTTCCATTGAGAGTACAAGCCAAACAGACAGAAACCGTGTCATTAGAAGGTTAGGTGTCACTAGTACTGCATTTATTGGGCCTGCATGTCGCCCTGAACCTTGTATCGAGCAGGAGCTTTGTGAATTTTACAAAGAGCTTGAGGAAGTAGATAAGGTCGATGGCGACACCAAATCGGTTGAAGAGCATGGCCTCCATTCATCCTGGAAGCCCGAAAGCAACCTACCAAACAGGAAGGACAGTCCTGTTGTCGTAACTGATCATGGCAGAGCCTACAGACCCTGCCCGGATCCACATGAACGCAACCAAAAAGATCCAAAGAGATGGAGACCTCGCTTACAATGGAATACGGATGACTTTGGTGGAAGAGGACATCCAGAGTCACGGTATCCTCCTCCACCACCATGGGTTCCTCCAGACCCAAGGATTCAGTTCTTCCCTCCCCCAACCTCTGGAGGTCCAATCATGTATCCTCCAGACATGAGACCTCAGGAGAACTTCCACAGTCTTCATACGAACAATAAAAATAACAGCTGGGGCCCATGGGATGGGCCACCATTACCTTCAAACAGATGGCATGAACGTAGCAGTTTCCAGTCACAGGAGGATCATACATTCTCTGAGGAATATGAAACACCGTTATCACACTGGCAGCACGATCATGAAAAAGACCAATATCAACATTTGGAGCTCATTTTGTTGAGGGGAGTCCCAGGATCTGGTAAATCCACTTTGGGCAGGTGAGTAAAACTAAATATGTAGAGAAAATACCTCATTGTTTTTTTTTTTCTACACCAAATCAGTGGCCAAATGTTTGATTAAATACGAAAGACGTATTACAAATAATACTTGCATTGATTTAAGTTCTGCTAACATTGTAACATATGTTTTGATTAGTTTAGGTAAGCAGAGAACTGTTTTTTTTAATGTTACACTGCATGTCTTTTAGAGAGCTCCTGTCCACTGGTCCCAATGGAGTAATATTGAGCACAGATGACTACTTTTTCCAAGACAACAGATATGTGTTTGATTCTGCTCTGCTTGGGGACGCACACGACTGGAATCAGAAGAGAGGTGAGGAAAACCTATATGTTACATCTCTTTATACGCTGGACACTAAAAGTATTAAGTTGTAGGATGAAAATGCTTCAATCATATATATATATATATATATATATATATATATATATATATATATATATATATATATATATACAGGTCCTTCTCAAAAAATTAGCATATTGTGATAAAGTTCATTATTTTCCATAATGTAATGATAAAAATTAAACTTTCATATATTTTAGATTCATTGCACACCAACTGAAATATTTCAGGTCTTTTATGGTTTTAATACTGATGATTTTGGCATACAGCTCATGAAAACCCAAAATTCCTATCTAAAAAAATTAGCATATCATGAAAAGGTTCTCTAAACGAGCTATTAACCTAATCATCTGAATCAACTAATTAACTCTAAACACCTGCAAAAGATTCCTGAGGCTTTTAAAAACTCCCAGCCTGTTTCATTACTCAAAACCGCAATCATGGGTAAGACTGCCGACCTGACTGCTGTCCAGAAGGCCATCATTGACACCCTCAAGCAAGAGGGTAAGACAGAGAAAGAAATTTCTGAACAAATAGGCTGTTCCCAGAGTGCTGTATCAAGGCACCTCAGTGGGAAGTCTGTGGGAAGGAAAAAGTGTGGCAAAAAACGCTGCACAACGAGAAGAGGTGACCGGACCCTGAGGAAGATTGTGGAGAAGGACCGATTCCAGACCTTGGGGGACCTGCGGAAGCAGTGGACTGAGTCTGGAGTAGAAACATCCAGAGCCACCGTGCACAGGCGTGTGCAGGAAATGGGCTACAGGTGCCGCATTCCCCAGGTCAAGCCACTTTTGAACCAGAAACAGCGGCAGAAGCGCCTGACCTGGGCTACAGAGAAGCAGCACTGGAGTATCCACAGTCAGTGATGGTCTGGGGTGCCATGTCAGCTGCTGGTGTTGGTCCACTGTGTTTTATCAAGGGCAGGGTCAATGCAGCTAGCTATCAGGAGATTTTGGAGCACTTCATGCTTCCATCTGCTGAAAAACTTTATGGAGATGAAGATTTCATTTTTCAGCACGACCTGGCACCTGCTCACAGTGCCAAAACCACTGGTAAATGGTTTACTGACCATGGTATTACTGTGCTCAATTGGCCTGCCAACTCTCCTGACCTGAACCCCATAGAGAATCTGTGGGATATTGTGAAGAGAAAGTTGGGAGACGCAAGACCCAACACTCTGGATGAGCTTAAGGCCGCTATCGAAGCATCCTGGGGCTCCATAACACCTCAGCAGTGCCACAGGCTGATTGCCTCCATGCCACGCCGCAATTTCTTTCTGTGTCTTACCCTCTTGCTTGAGGATGTCAATGATGGCCTTCTGGACAGCAGTCAGGTCGGCAGTCTTACCCATGATTGCGGTTTTGAGTAATGAAACAGGCTGGGAGTTTTTAAAAGCCTCAGGAATCTTTTGCAGGTGTTTAGAGTTAATTAGTTGATTCAGATGATTAGGTTAATAGCTTGTTTAGAGAACTTTTTCATGATATGCAAATTTTTTTAGATAGGAATTTTGGGTTTTCATGAGCTGTATGCCAAAATCATCAGTATTAAAACAATAAAAGACCTGAAATATTTCAGTTGGTGTGCAATGAATCTAAAATATATGAAAGTTTAATTTTTATCATTACATTATGGAAAATAATGAACTTTATCACAATATGCTAATTTTTTGAGAAGGACCTGTATATATTAGGGCTGTCACTTTTGTGAAAAAATCCTGTTCGATTTTTGAGACATATGTGTTCATTGAATCGATTGTAAAATCGATTTTTCCATATCTAAAGACGTTTCCATTTTCAACACCAAATATTGGCAAATCCACGGACAACTAACAGGCATTAGGACGAAAGTAAAGAGGGCGCTTGAGACGCGCACAAGTCAGCAATATTTCTGATGATTTATTGGCGTGAAGTTTTGTGCACAATGACAAACAGGAGTGCAACATTCAAGGATTGAAATTAACACCCGCCAAATTCGGATAAAAATGAACTTTGGCGGGCACGCTGTCATATCACGAGCCAATTTGGCGTTTTCTATGTTTACTCACTTTGCTGGGGAAGTTCGTGTAAGCCAAATCTGCGTGGATTTAGCGCAGATATGCAACTCGTGAGTCCTAATGATATATTAAATACAGCGTATTGCGCAGGATCTGCGCATTTCTGGCTTGCTTGAACACACACGTCACTAAGCAACAAATAACGGCGCGCTTGTTCACTTGCACTGAAGTAATAGCGAATAAGCATTTGGTTAACAGAAAAGACATTGTTATTTTCCAACATCCTACATGTTCTGTGTACTGTATTGATCTGTCTACCTAAAACACATTTTTGGTTAAAAAAAAAAGGCAGTTAAAATCGATTCCCTATTTTCGTTTTCGAAACTTGTGTTGGTTGGTCCGATCGATTGTGCAATCGATTTTCGAACGTAAAGTGACAGCCCTAATATATATATATATATATATATATATACATACAGTGCCTAGCATAAGTGAACACACCCATGCTAAAGTTGACTAAAAAGAGGAATAAAAAAAATCATCTTTTGGAAATTGATCTTAATGCCTTAATTTAAAAAATGAGGAAAAATCCAACCTTTAAGGACACCAATT
The DNA here is from genome assembly GCA_026230005.1 of Gila orcuttii. Taxonomy (NCBI): domain Eukaryota; kingdom Metazoa; phylum Chordata; class Actinopteri; order Cypriniformes; family Leuciscidae; genus Gila; species Gila orcuttii. The sequence goes on from JAPDVR010000009.1 coordinate 23,411,813, forward strand.
TTCTTTGTGAATGAATAATGTATCGTAAATAAATAAATGTTCTTCCTTAAAATAAAGGTTGCCTAAGTCAGGACACCCCTTTGTTAAATTCCAGGCAGGCAGATTTTTATTTTTAAAGGCCAGTTGTTTCATGGATCCAGGATAATATGCATCCTGATAAAGTTCCCTTGGCCTTTGGAATTAAAATATCCCCACATCTTCACACACCCTTCACCATACCTAGAGATTGGTATGGGGTACTTTCCATAGATCATCTCTCAATGCAAATCAAACCAGCTATTAGCCTAACTGAAATAACACCATGCCAATCTCTAGGTATGGTGAAGGTTTTTTTTTCATCATGTGATTATATTACATGTTTATTTAAAGGGGTGGTATAATCAAGGGGGTAATCCATCAGCCGGAAACTGAAGCTTCGCGGGAGCCGCCATTGTAGCAGAACTTCACCTGCTGTTAGCAATCCATTGACTCCCATTCATTTTGGCGTCACTTTGACAGCGAATAACTTTACATCTGAGGCGTCCAAAGACTCCATTTCTCCATTGTTTATTTCTGAAGAAACACAACAATGTATAAAAGGCTCCATTACTTTGTATCTTATGTTATGGCCCCGTAGAAGCCGTTTTTGTAAAAATAGGCTAACGATTGCGTCATAACCATGCGACTCTCTGTCGCACAATAGAGACATTACCGTGTAGACAGGAGGAGAAGCTCGCAGGCAATCTTTTACTGTCTATGAGGCAATCGGGGGGACATGGAGAAATAAAGTCAAGGGAGAAGTCCATAGATAGAGAGTCCATAAAAGCAACGGGACAAAATATTTCAACAACATTTTTGAGGAATTGGAAATAATTCGGTATGTGGCCCAGCTACTAGAAGATTTACAACTGTCAGACAGGTTGCTCACGTCACATCTACGTCGTCAAACTCAGTTTGAGCCTGCGCAGTCGCTCAGCCATCAGGAAGTGAGTGCTTCTAATTGGGCTTCACATTTCTCCGTTGAAATCAAGGGGGTCGCTGTGTCCATTTCTTTTACTGTCTATGGGTATAATGCCCTTTTCAAAAGATGTAAAATTAGTCTTTGATGTCCCCAGAGTGTGTATGTGAAGTTTTAGCTCAAAATACCCCACAGATATTTTTATATAGCATGTTAAAATTGTCACTTTTTGAGGGTGAGCAAAAACGCAGCGTTTTTGTGTGTGTCCCTTTCAATGCAAATGAGCTGCTGCTCCCGGCACAGAGGGCGGAGCTTCGATTACCTCACACAGACATGCACTGAAAATTTCAAAAACTTTTAGCCTTTTATGTTCAAACCGGACCGGAGTCAGATAAAGATGGAGAGACTCAAGAAGAAGTGACAACATGTAGATTGCAACAAGACATTTCTGAATGGTTGGTTGATGAATTTAAGCAGCTGATGTGGAGTTATCTTCTAGTCATTGATTATATTCTGTCGTGATAATCTAGTACATTGTGTTCCCGGGGGCGGGGTTTATGTAAATTATAGGGTTAGTGATGTCACTAACCCGGTAGGAAGCTTGTGTACTCCCTACCAGCCGTTTGTTGTAGTTCTTAAAAAGCAAATTATCTTCCTTTGCTTTGAACTTTTAATGTTTTAACTTTGCAGCTGTTGTTTATGCACAAACAGCAACATTACACACTAACTAAAGTTAGAAAAGTGAAATCATAATCAACCACCTCTTTAATATTAATTGATCAACTTTTATGAAAATATGTCCAGGTCATATTTCAGCCAAAAATAAATAAATAAATAAAGTTTTAATAAACTAGATAAAGTAAATGAAATTAAATCAGTTTTAGGACTATTATTTTTGTAATTCTTTTTCAGTGGCTGCAATAGTCATTTTTACTGTATTACCGTAAAACAAAGATTAAATAAAGATTGAATAAGTGTTTTTTATTTATTTATCAAACATCAATGATATACAAATACATATAATGCCATTTGAATTATGAAAAGGCAGGAATTTATATTTCTATATTTAAATAGCTTAATTGTCATGAAAATAATGTTACAATGCAAAAAAACAAAAACAAAAAAAATGTCCCCCCCTTTTTTGGGGGGCCAGGACATTTTTGTAAGATATGCCTGTTTACCAAATTATTTAGACAATTTTAAGAATTAAAATTTTTGCAAATATTTGCAAATTTGAGCATTTAATGTTTTGAGAAGGAGCATGAAGTTTAAACATTTTTTATTTATGTCTTTGTCATTTCTAAGCTGAGCAGGTGATGTTGGAGGGCCGCTCACCTGTTATCATCGACAACACAAATGTTAAAGCCTGGGAGATGAAGCCTTATGTTGAATTGGTGAGTTGGTGTCAGAAATGCCTGAAAAATACTTTTGTAAAACACAAATTAGGCTTTAAACTGGCTCTGGAAACTGTCTGAAATGCAACCAACCTCTTGCAAATGCAAAACCATTTCCATATGTTTGAATCCAGATATCTTGTATTACATTACGATTCTCTGGCTAGTAATTCTCTTTCTCTCAAAGAGGATTCTCTTTAGAAGCACATTTTATTATTTTCCTTTATTTCACATAGGCTTTAAAGAACGGATACAGAGTGGACTTTTTTGAGCCAGATACCTGCTGGAAATATGATCCTGCCCAGTTAGAAAAGTAAGTCTGATAATAGCTTTTATTCTCATGTCGGGAACACAGTGACTTTTAGTAATCACTGAATGAGAAAGACTATTGACTTTGGATCAGGTTTTGGCTTACGGTACAGAGGAATTCAGTTGTGTTTAAGTGGATAAAATGTTTTATAGTGTAGGATCAGTGAGTATCTTTCAAATCCTCGTGAATAAGACCAGCTTACTTTAATAGGATTAAGAGACATAGTTACTTTCTATAATTTGTTTAATTTATGACAGGCTTTGTATAGCAGTCTAATAGAGCTTGGTTATCCTGGTAATTTCCTGTCTATTAATTTAATCAACAGGAGGAACAAGCACGGAGTCCCTCGAGAAACAATAGCAAAGATGCTGGATGGTTTCGAGTGGCCGATGAACATTAACATTGTGATGAATTCTGTGGTGCCGCCCCATAAAAACAAGGGCCATTAACAGAGAACCGATGCCGTTTGGCTGTTATTGAAAGACAAACATTTTCATATGATCTTTTAGAATATAATAAGTTTATTTTCTTCAGTTTTAATATTGATGCAGCTAAAGGTGTTTTAATGACTATGTGGTGGTTTTAATGGTTTATTGAACTTTGAGAACAATGCAGAATATCTGTTTAAATAGTATCACTTTTCTTCTAGTGTGCATATGATGATGCATATGATGAAATGTTCTTTGCTGTCCTAGTTTTTCCCATTGTAATATAGAAATGTAAATCGTCTAAATCACCACTTTGATAAGTGTCAACCATTGGTAAGATAAGACCATGAGAGTCTGATAAAGCCTTTGCCTTTTATGGAGTTTGGCACATACAATCTGTGCTGAGCTTCTAGATACATTCCAAGGCAGAATAAATTAAAAAATAATATCTGTAGTGACATGCTGAATTAGGAGCAGCACATACAGTCTATGTATTTTTAAGCATCTACTTACTAGACACTGATCTAATCTCAGGGTTTGCAATTTATGGTGCTGTACATTGTTGATGGCTTATGTACAGAACAAAATATCTTTTTCTTAAATTGTTGTTATTTTTTTTTTAATAAATGCTGTTTTCTTATATGATGCCAATAATCCATAAAAAAAAAATAATAAAAAAAATGCACAAGGGACATTGCGGTTGCATGCTTTTCCACTCATTATAAGCTGTGGCATTTATAATGCTGGTTATTCAAATTATTCAAAGATTTTAAAAAAATATTACACTCAGCTTTGAGCCTAAAACTCATTTGATCTATTTATAACTCATTTAACCATTTTTATTTTATATATATATATATATATTATACATTTTTGTCCTATGTTCCCAAAGCAGCATTTAAACCTCTTTCAGAAAAATAAATGGTAAAACCTTAAAATGTTATAAATGTGGCCTTGGCAGTAACTGAAATAAGGTAGGTAACTGAGCATGAAATGTATACGATGGTAAAAATGTTAACATTTTTGCATCATAACTTTTTTGTGATGAAACATTGACTCCTAAAAAGCTAGGCTTAATTTTTTTAAAGGTCAAAACTTCTAAGAATGACCCAGTGTAGAATCATTTACCAGTGTTACTTACTATTTTACAGTATTTATTAATTTTATATCAGTTTTAATATTAGTTTTTAGACATTTTGTTATGTGCTTTTGTCCTTTTCATTAGTTATATACAGTATCAGTTATAGATATATATTCATCCCACACATACGAACACACACACATATATATATATATATAGAGAGAGAGAGCTTTAATTAATTTTTATTTTAGTTTTTAGCTATAGTAATTTAGTAGGCTTTAGTTTAAGTTTAGTTTAAGATTTTCATTTCATATTTATAATATATTTAATTCAGCTTTATTTCAATTACTGGAAACGATTTTTTGGGCTTAGTCAACAACAGCAGCACTGATGCACACTGCATTGATTGCATCCATAGCTGTCATAAATGTGTTGAATGAAGGCGGAGACTGACTGTCGTCCTGCTGGTGACCTATAGATGTCGCTGTTACACCACACTCTCCAGCCTGCTAAGCGACTCGACATAAACGCTCGTTTAAGCACTGACCATTTACATTATTGTTATAGTTTATTTGTTTTTCCCAAACAATACCGCAATATTGGCACAAAAAAGACACAGTCATGCACTTAAATAAGTAAACTCGAGTGGAGGAGGGAAGTGAAGGGTCTGTATTGAGCGGAGCTGCACTGACTGGTGCAGATAGGGACAAATTGGCGCCATTTTGAAGCCGACAGGAGGATCACAGTGGGAGAAGCGAGTGGAGCGCGCACTTTTTCCAAAAAGGTAAACGACTATTTAAATTTAAATCGCACGCGACTGGAATCGACCTCCGCCGATTGGAGTTCGTTAATGGGAATTATCATTTCGTGGCTGTTTTAGTAGATGCTTTTTCCCTTTTCGGCGGTTGGTTGTCTATTCTTCTGTTAACGTTAACCCATGCGAGGACATCTGACTCTCACTGTCTTTCCCCCAAAATGTGTTCGTTCTTAACTCAAAATCCCAATGGCAATGACAGTTGTTGTTGTCTGTTTACGTGTAACGTGTGTTATCGTGGTCGTTTTCATTGCAAAAGAGGGCCGTGTACTTTTCTGATGCCTCGTGTATGTGTAACATGCATATGAGTGTGTTTGTGTTTTAGCTCTGTTAGCTTAGCTTAGCTGCTCGTAAACCGCTTCAGCCTCTATTTAAAACTGATTCAGAACCTATTTCAGATTCTACTACTGCAGTTAGCATTCATTTTTGTTATGGGTTAATATAACGTTAACGTTAGTCCTTTGCGTGTTGAGATCTGACGCGCTGTTATGCTTTGGATCTAGATAGTAATGGAAGATCTGTAGTGGTGTGCAATGAATTTTAGCCTGTAAACACCCCCTTAGGACTGTTATCTGGGTTTGCACGGCATTAACCACTGTCAAAGGAATGAAATGACAGCTGATGTGTGATCAAAACTGTGTTTTGTCCTGGTTGTGGTGGCTTTAGAAAAAGCAGTGAAGGAGCACAAAGACATCAGCTGAGAAAGCCAACCTGCTGTCAGAGTGTAAGCCTCTCTTTTTTCCATGCAAAATCATTGCAAGGCTGTTATGGTGTCTTGAAATGTGTTGCATTGTTTACTAATTGCATCCATAGAGGTGTTGTGAAATGCGTTTGGTGTTTGCAGGGAGTTTGAAACACCTGCACTGTCTTGATCCTCCTTTAGAAATGACAGCTATTTTCACTCCAGCTTGCATTATTAATTTCTTGCATAATTGTGCTGTTATAACTTCGCTCTGGGAATGCAAAACATTTATTCGTACTGTTTATTTAAATAGTCTATGTTAGTGTATATTATACATTTTTTGACACACAATTCTAACAATTATTGCAGAATAAAAATAAATATTATTGTAATTTTTTGTGATTATTAGCATGAATGTAAATATATCACTACTTCCATTTCATGGAAATTTAACAGATTTTTTTTAATGTAAACTTTGGAAATGGTTTTTAAGCAGATTTAATATAACATGTTTTAAATGTAAAGTCTTTTTCTCCTGGAAAAAATTTAACCAAAATATGCAACTGCATATTTTTGTCCAATCAAATGCTTTCTAGAATGAGAATGCCCCTCCCCCTAATACCAGCTGGTTCTGACTATCAATAGCCAGGTTTCCATTCAAGTGTTTTTTTTTTTTTTTTTGTTGTTGCAGAAAAAAGGTTTATCACTTCAAAATGGTTTATCGCTATAGCTGATTTATCGACAGAATTTCTCAATTGTCTACACAATTTTTTCATTTAACTTTAGCGCATAAGTTCTGCAAAATGTTGCAAAAATTAGTTTGGTAGTGCTTTTTTTTTTTTTTTTTTTTGAAAAGAAAAATGGTCTTAACGTAAATAGGCCTACTTGTGGTTACCTGACAGAATTAGCTTATGTAAAGCATCAGTGTTCATGGTGTTGCTCCCGTTAAAGCACCGTTTCTCTGTAATGTTCAATGGTGCATTTAATTAATCTATTATGTTCATATTATTAAATTGTGTATTTTTTTTTTATAACTGTTTGTATTCGGTAAGAAAAAGATGCTTTACCTCAAACGTCATCCTTATTTTTGTAATATATTTTTGGTTCGTGATTACACATCTTAATTTTATGTTCCTTTTATTTTGTAACGTTGCAAGTTAAAATGTATTCATTTTGATCTGAAGATGAAAAAATCAAATTGCATTCTTTACAATGTAACAAAATGGTTGTTTCTTCTTAAAGTATGCTAAGTGTTCATGCTGCCTTAAAATGTTATGTTTAGTCTAGCCTACATAAAATGTGGGGTTGTATTAAGTGACAACTTTGATATTTCTACTAGTTAAATCGGTCAAAGTTATTGTAATGCTAATTTTTTAGTTCTGAGAGTGATGGCTAATTGCAACAAGATTTATACAGAGTATGAATTCAGAATAGGTGGTTGTTTCTCACATTTTAAAAATAATATTCCCATTACCAAGCATTCTTTTCAATCTAGTCTATAAAAAAAAAATACAACTGCACCTGAATATTGATTGATGATTAACTAATGATCTAAATAGTCTAATGAAGTGACACTTGTTAATATAAATAATTTTATTATGTGTAGCCCACAGTTCAATAATAAAGTAAAGTTTTGGTTCAAATGCATGGATGAGGAAAATATAGCATCTTGAAAATCTCTAAGTAAGGCTATTGGAGATTTCAATGCTGATTGCTGACAAAATAAAGGTAAAATACACAAATAACATGTTACTTCTGTATCTGAATTAATAAAATTATGTAAAATTCGCAAGTCTGTTTTGATTTCATGCCATGGTCATATAGCCTATCCTATGGCTACATGACAAATGATAATCACAAACATGACAATAATATATAATAATTTTATACAATTTGTTAATATGTAATGTAATTTTACCTTAACAAATGAGGACAATAAAGTTGGCAGTATAAGAAAATAATAGCAGAAAATAAATAAGACAGCATCAGTTAGGCTTCACATTTAAAAAAGGTTAATGTTACTGCACTCTGAAACCAGAATAAATAACTTTTTTGCTATTGAATTTGGCTATAGGTCTATGCATTCACGTAGCTTACTTTAAAAATCGTTGTTGTACTGAATATTTCACTGAACCATTACCAATGTTTAAAATGTCTGTGTCCAAAAACCCATGGGCTTCGTCATATAAAGGCAGTTACATGCAGAAAAGTTTTGCTGTCGTCTTCTGATATTTCATAATTTAATGATATTATTTGTGAAAATAGTAAGCTGTAAACTAGTGAATTTCAATCGTCTCATTACTCTAGATTTTACAAATATTTGAGATGTGAAAGATACAATATAATTTGCGATTTATGCGAAATTATGTATGGAAATGGCTCAAGGGCAGATTTTTTAGCAACAAAACTTATGCGACAACAATGCAGTTTTTTTGGGATGATGTCATTATGCCCACCATTTTAATGGTAAAAGGCATTGCACGGTCAAAGAGTAAAGAGTTATTGCACGGTCTCCAGAAACAATGCGTTTTATGCCTTGCCATTTAAGAACAAGTGTTTTGAAACCGCTCACGCAGTAAGCATTGAAACAGTGCTCATTCGATATGTGCGCGTGCTTTCTGAGAGACTGGTTCCGAGTGCAGTCAGCGCACATAAAGCTGCTACTCATACAGTGTGCGAGTACTTATCTTTCTGGGCTTGAACATGTGTCAAAATGCCTGTCTTTGTGAGTATCTTCGTAAACACAGTTGTTTAGGCTATGTCTTAAGTAAATGTAAACCTCCCCAAAATGCAGAAAAGCATGTGATATGGCTTTTTTTCACTGCATGGTATGTAGGGTGCACGAAATATCAAATCAATATCGTTATCGCGATATCACGTTGCCCGATATCGTTATCGAAAGTCTCACGATAATTATGCAATATTTTTTTTTATGCGTCCCGTCCGACATGCAGACGGAGTACTGAAGGAAAATGAAAATTGAGCGGAAGTACGTAGGAGGGCGGAGCCGGGCTAGCGTGGAGCCTCCGCGGAAACATAAATCAGTGAAGAAATAGACAGAGACAACAAAACGAAGCGAAAGAAAAGAAAGGACCTAAAGATAGAGCAAAGGGAGCAAAAGTAAGAAAATGAGTGTTGCTCAGGGAGAAGACGAAATAACAGAGATTGAAGAGAAAACTTTAGTTCCAGACAAAACTGGACAAGTGTAAATGCATCTGGTTGTTGAAACCACATGTGTAAATTTTACTCTTCTCAAAAATGCTAAAAAATAAACATGTGGGAGCGTGTAATAGTCTATATGTAATGTTATAGCCAGATATGACGGCGCTACTGCAACACGCAATACCGCAGATGAGAAACTCTATTCATCAAGCCAACGAGCAAACTATCGCAAATCAAAGCGAAAGTAAGTTGCAGACGCTTAACACACAATCATCATCATCATCATCATTTAAAGTAAAGAAACGAGATGATCTTACCTAGGGATGCACCGATACCACTTTTTTCAGTATGGTATCCGATCCGATACCAACAATTCTGAGTGCCGATCCGATACCAACACAGTTTTTTTTAAATTAAGTAGAATTTATATAACTCTCTGTGTGTTGAACTGATAATCACTCTTTTGTTTGTTAAACACAATCTACTTAATACAGACAACTTCATTATAAAGAAAAACAAATCCAAAAAATATATGATCATAATCTATGACAAAAATGCTATTATAAACTAGATTAGTTGATAATTCAGCAGTAAAATTTAGTCTAGAAAAATCATAAGTCCACAATAATTGTATAAAATCTGAACATTTAGTGAAAAAAACAAATAAGAGACAATAAGTGTAACACTAAATCTGGTAAAACGTTACACATTGCTCTTTGTATTGTAAAATACATTCATGAAAAAAAAGATAACAAAAATCAAAAAGATAAATTATTTTATATAGGCTACGAGACATGTCTTAAATGTAGGCTATAGCACACCTGTTTAATGAGGCAGCAACATATGATAGATAGGAAAGAACAAGAAAGGCCATTAATAATCTTTCATTGCGTCACTGTATTATGATATGATAGGCTGCACAAAGCGTTTATGCGCATCCCGAGCGCAGAATGATGCGCTTGAAGCAACACGGAGTCACAGCGCGCAGCGCGTCGAGTCCTCATTGAAAAGTTCAAAGCACAAACGAAAGACATATTGATGCGTGGTGTATTATACAGTATATATCTATGCAATAGTTTATTGAGCCTTTTCTTTTAACAGTTTTAAATTTTAGTTACTGTGCGTGTGAAGAACAAGTGGACTCTACTCTACTGTTGTGATCTAACAGACACCCGGTAAAAACATGAGTCCAACAAGATAAAGTTGTTTTATGCGAAACCATAGACCTTTATCTACAGATCGAGTATAATAATAGTAACATTGAATCATGTTGGAGAGGGTTTCATTATGTTGACTGTCGTAACCGAGCGCGACGCTGAATACTGAATGAAGAATGATTGACAGCCGCAGCGGAGGGAAAAGTTACGTGATCTTGAATTTAATGACTTAAATGTTAATTTCTATCTCACATTATGCTAACTTATAATGGCTTCAGAACACTTGTAATATAGTGCACGAAAACGATACTCGGTTACTAACGTAACCTCGGTTCTCTCTAGAAGAGGGAACGAGTATTGCGTAAGTTTAGCTTACGCTACGGGAAAGATTCATCTTCTCGAGATACTGAAGCCAAAAAATTATCCTTAATTTTTGTATACCTTGTCAACGCAGTGCAGCAGCTAGCAGACCTAGAGCAGGCTATCTTGCGTGCTCATTGGCTGCTCTGCAGGCAACTGCTGCAGCCTACCAGTGAGCAGGGCGTGACATCACGCCCAATGAAGGGCGCCCGCGCCTTCATGGCGTCACAGCCCGCCAGAATGGGCGTGGCTTCAGCCTATAAAGGAATGGGCTGTAGGCTGCTTCCCTGGTTTTTGTCGACTGAAGCGAAGTCGCTCGTGGCGCGAGCACGGCCGGTTACGCAATACTCGTTCCCTCTTCTAGAGAGAACCGAGGTTACGTTAGTAACCGAGTATCGTTCTCTTACGAGAGGTTCTCTCGTATTGCGTAAGTTTAGCTTACGCTACGGGAACACTTTGTCAACGCCGTGCGCGCCAAGCATCCACATGAGACCCCGAACTTAGGGGGGAACCCCATAAGTGGAAAAATAAGGTGGCCGGCCGTTTCGCGGGCCATCACTTGTACATAAGCACACATAGGGAATACAGAGCAGCGCGGGCGTATAGGCACATGGCATAACCCCCTTAGTGCAGCTCAACCAGGAGAGCTAAGTCATGTGAGAGTGATCTGAGCAGTGGATCTGGGCAGAATACATCTCTCGTTTAGACTGACAGTAGTTTAGCCTGCAAGGCGGGAACTTCTAGGTTATAGAACCTGACAAAGGTAGACGGGGAGCTCCAGCCCGCTGCTACACATATGTCGTGGATAGAAATCCCGCTGGACCATGCCCACGAAGAGGCGACGCCTCTCGTGGAATGAGCCCTGATGCCCAGAGGGCATTGCAGATCCTTTGACGCATAAGCGGTCGCTATAGCGTCTACTATACATCTGGACAGGCTCTGTTTCGAGGAGGCGAAACCCTTGGTGCGCCCTCCAAACGAAACAAAAAGCTGTTCCGAGCGCCTGAAGGAGGCGGTGCGCGTAATGTAGCTCCTCAGCGCTCTGACGGGGCAGAGGAGGTTTACATCGCTTTCACTGTCAGACACTGCGAGAGCAGATAGTGAAATAACTTGCGCTCTAAATGGAGTGCCCATCACTTTAGGGACATAGCCGTGTCTAGGTCTGAGAATAACTTTAGAGTCATTTGGTCCAAACTCAAGACACGACGCGCTGACAGACAGCGCGTGTAGATCCCCTACGCGTTTTACTGATGACAGCGCAGTCAGAAAAACCCGTTTTCAGTGATAGATATTTCAACCCCACGGAGTCCAGTGGTTCGAAGGGAAAAGCTTTCAGGGCCTCGAGGACCAGTGAAAGATCCCACATAGGAACCGACGGGGGGCGCGGCGGATTCATCCTTCTAGCTCCTCTAAGGAAGCGGATGACCAACTCATGTTTCCCCAGCGGCTGGCCGTGCGTTGGTTCTGCAAACGCTGCTACGGCCGCCACGTACACTTTGAGCGTGGAAGGGGACCTTCCCTTATCCAACAGCTCTTGTAGGAAAGTGAGCAGATGCGCCACCCCGCATGTCCGCGGGTCCAGACCTCTGTCGGTGCACCAGCCAGAGAACACCGACCATTTAGACGCGTAGAGCCTTCTCGTGGAAGGGGCTCTAGACTGTGTGATCGTGTTCATCACTCCTTCTGGCAGGGTAACGAGTACCCGTTGATCAGCCATGCATGCAGCGACCAGCGCTCTGGATGGGGATGCCAGATCGTGCCGCGAGCTTGAGAGAGGAGATCTGCCCTCACCGGGATCGGCCACGGAGCTGTAAGCGACAGCTGTGCTAGTTCCGGGAACCAAATCTGATTCTCCCAACGCGGGGCAATGAGGAGCACCGAGTGGCGCGTTTCCCTGATTCTCTTGATCACCTGTGGTAACAGAGAGACCGGAGGGAAAGCATATAGCGGGAGGCTGGGCCAAACTTGGGCCAGCGCGTCCTCGTCCTTCGAGAAGAACATCGGGCATTGAGCGTTGTCTTTTGACGCAAATAGGTCGACTTCCGCTCTGCCGAATAGGCGCCAGTTTCTGGATCGTTTGGGGGTGTAAGGACCACTCCCCTGGGGGAACATTGTCTCTGGAGACTCTTTCTGGGCCGTCGTTCAGATGGCCAGGCACATGCGTCGCCCTCAGCGAGCGCAGATGTGTCTGAGACCAAATAAGGAGGCGTTCCGTCAGATTGCAGAGTTTTCTGGATCTGACACCGCCCTGACGGTTTATATAGGAAACCACAGATGTGTTGTCCGAACGGACAAGAACATGCTGGCCCTGTATGAACGGGAGGAAGCACTGCAGTGCGTTCTCGACCGCCATCATTTCCAGACAGTTTATGTGAAACTCCTTCTCCCGGTCTGACCACTGGCCAAAGGCCGGTCTGCCCTCGAATAGCGCTCCCCAACTTGAGTTGGACGTGTCTGTTGAGATGACTTTCCGGTAAGAGACGGTTCCCATCGTTACTCCCTGCTGGAACCAGCTGGCCACTAACCAGGGCTGCAGAGCTGCTATGCAGGTCTGAGTCACTCTGATTTTCCGACCGCCAGATACCCAGGCTCGGGGGGGCACGCGAGCATTCAGCCAGCGTTGGAGTGGGCGCATGCGCAGTAGGCCCAGCTGGAGCACCGCTGCAGCTGATGCCATACAGCCCAACATCCTCTGAAAAATTTTCAAAGGGAGGAAGCTGCCCTTCTGGAAAGAAGCGGCTAAGTGGCGAACACGGCGCGCGCGCTGTGTCGACAAACGAGCCGTCATGGTTACCGAGTCCAGTTCTTTTCCTAAGAATGAAATTGACTGGCTGGGCAGTAGTGAGCTCTTGGTCCAGTTGACCGTGAGACCCAAGCTTCTCCAGATGACTGAGTAGCACTGTTCTGTGAGATAGAAGTTCTGTCTCTGATTGTGCCAATATCAGCCAATCGTCCAGATAGTTCATTATACGCAGCCCCTGACTTCTCAGGGGGGCGAGCGCCGCGTCCATGCACTTTGTAAATGTACGGGGTGCCAGGGACAGGCCGAACGGCAGGACGGTGTATTGATATACCTGACCGTCGAAGGCGAATCTCAAAAATTGCCTGTGACGGGGTACTATCTGAATCTGAAAATATGCATCCTTCAGATCTAGAGAGATAAACCAGTCCCTCGGGCGAACGTGCGCGAGGATTTTCCTGGTCGTAAGCATTTTGAACGGTCTTTTCGCAAGCACTTTGTTCAAATGTCTCAGATCTAGGATGGGTCTGAAGGCTCCGTCCTTCTTGGGCACGAGAAAATAACGGCTGTAAAAGCCTGACTCGCTTAGAGAAGGCGGTACCATTTCTATAGCCCCTTTGCACAGCAGCTTTGCTATTTCTGCGTGAAGTAGGTGTGCTACTTCCACATTCACTATTGTCGCGGTCCGGGCTCGAAAGCGCGGGGGACGGCGAATGAATTGTAGTGTATAGCCCTGCTTTATTGTGCTCAGCACCCATTCTGAAATCCCTGGGATTTTTTCCCACGCGGCTATGCGAGCCGCTAGGGGGCGAATGGCCTCCGTGTTCAGACCGCCATTTGCTGGCTTGTGAAACTGAATCGGAGCCGAGAGCGCGGCGCGCGCGCTCTCGATTCTGGGCAATGGCGGCTCGCTGACAGCCGAAACCGGCTGATTTATGTGAGATGTCCCGATCATAGGGGATGGGGGACACACTTTTACCACATTTTGATGCGCGAGCCGTGCTCTGGGTGACAGAGCTCTCTGTAAGCGTGAGCGCGTGGGCGCGGGCACGAGACTTACAACTGTATCTAACGCCCCGGTCATAATAGACGGGGAGCGTTTTATTAACGCTCTGCGTTTCGTGATAATGCTTAAGCGCGCGGGCGGGGCCCGGGGAAAGGTTTGTGTTAGTAAGCGTGAGCGCTCTCCGGCGGGCACGAGACTTACGTTTATAACCTGTTTGTTTGACCGTGTAACAGAGCGGGCAGATAGTGGGCACAGACTTGTGGACACATTTCTTACATGCAACACTCGAGCGGCTTTTCTGCGCTTTATGAGAGTGTGCTCTGTGAGTGACACAGGATTTTGAGTGCTTATGTGTAGGGGTGAGCACTGGGACGTGGGCACTTTCACTACACTTGAAACATTGACGGCATGAGCCGGACCAGACATTACACTCTTTTTGAGATTTCTCTGGGTCGCCGTGAAAACGGCGTTTGTGTGCAGGCGAGAGGGTGAATAAACTGGCTCGTTGGCTGCTAAATGGACCGCTGCAGTAGCCTGTTTGAAGGGGACTGACAGGGAAATGAATTTTGACGGCGGTCCGGCCGCAGCGGGACACGCGCGTCTTTTCCCTCTTACTGTTAGGAGGGCTTCGCGTGCTCAGACTTCAGCGTGATTCTCTGCCGAGGCCCTCTGGGAGGCGGCGGTCTATGACGGCTGTCTGAGCGCGACCTAGGGCGGCCGCCCTGACGTCGCTGCGAAGGCTGAGGCTGGGGCTGTGCTGGACGCTGGGTGCTGGTTCGCACAGGAGGCTGGCTTTGTCTCTCGCGAGAGCGGCCTGTGGCGTAACTCGAGCGTCGCGGCAGGAAGAGGTTCATGGCCTGCGTGGTCTTCTGTACCTCAGAAAAACGATCAACGATCCCGTTAACCGCGGGGCCGAAGAGACCAGAGGGGGTAAGCGGTGCGCTGAGAAATGTGGCTCGCTCAGACTCCCTCATATCCGCGAGCGTTAACCAAAGGTGCCTCTCCGTAACGGTTAACGCGGCCATAGCTCGTCCGATAGCCTGGGCTGCTGCTTTGGTAGCGCGGAGAGAAAGATCCGTTGCGCTTCTCAAATCTGTAACAGCAGCTGGATCCCGGCCCTTCTCGTCCCATTCACGGAGGAGGTCGGCTTGCAGGATCTGAAGCACAGCCATGGAATGTAAAGCAGACGCGGCCTGGCCGGAGGCAGCATAAGCGCGGCCGACCAAGGCAGACGTGGCTCTACAGGCTTTAGACGGGAGCGCTGACCGTGACCGCCATCTCGCGGAGGGCGGGCAAAGGTGCGCTGCAACCGTTTCTTCCACCGGTGGAATAACCGTGTACCCTTTCTCGGCGGCGCCGTCCACTCGGGAGAGCGACGCGGAGGCTGGTGACTGTAGTCGCGACGAAAAAGGAGAATTCCACGACTTAGTCAACTCCGCGTGAAGTTCCGGCAGGAATGGAGCGGGCCTCGTTGCTGAAGCTGCGCGGCGGCGGCTTTGAAGGAAGCAGCCGTCGAGCCTGTTCAGTGCGGGTTCCTCAGGCGGCGACCACTCGAGCCCGAGGCGGTCCACGGCCTGGGTTAGCAAACGCATTAGCTCAGCGTCAGCTCCAGCGCGGGTACGGGTGGATTCCTGGATCGACGAGGCGTCGGAATGAAGCGACCATTCCTCGCTGTCCGATGCCAGGATAGAGCAGCAGTCCCTCGTGGTGTGTCCCTCGGCCTCATCCTCTGAAGCGACGGCAGTGAGGCTCGTGAGCGGCAACTGCGCGTCGGGGAGGGGAGGCGGGGAAGGCGAGAGCGAGGCTCGAGGGAGGTTCTCCGGCAAGCGCGTCGCTGTGGCCACAGGTTCCGGCTGTCTCAGGGAACGGCGCTTCTTCTTGCGCGGTCCCACAGAGGGCGGAGTGACTGCTGTAGATCTGAGAGCTTCGAGGCGAGCCCGCAGGGTCGCCAACGGAAGTTCCTCACAGAGCTCGCAACCCCCGGAAGCGAGGGCGAGCTCGGCATGTTCCAGGCCCAGGCAGAGAGCGCAGATCAGATGGCGGTCTCCGGCGCTGAGCGGGGCTCTGCACGAGCCGCAGGAAGTGCGAGGCATCTTTAAAAAGACGCTCGCTGCTCTTTTAGAGATGTGAAAATCAATCTAATGCAAGGCAAAAGGATACGTCGCCGGATAGCGTAGCTCGCACGGATGGCTGAAGGTGGCGAAGACGGCCGGCTTCCTCAGCGCTGTCCTAAGCTGGCTGTTCGCTGTTCGACGGCGGCGATGGCTTCTCTCAGATCCAGCGATGCGAAGAGCTCACTGAAGAGACAAAAATCAGGGAAGCAGCCTACAGCCCATTCCTTTATAGGCTGAAGCCACGCCCATTCTGGCGGGCTGTAATGCCATGAAGGCGCGGGCGCCCTTCATTGGGCGTGATGTCACGCCCTGCTCACTGGTAGGCTGCAGCAGTTGCCTGCAGAGCAGCCAATGAGCACGCAAGATAGCCTGCTCTAGGTCTGCTAGCTGCTGCACTGCGTTGACAAGGTATACAAAAATTAAGGATAATTTTTTGGCTTCAGTATCTCGAGAAGATGAATCTTTCCCGTAGCGTAAGCTAAACTTACGCAATACGAGAGAACCTCTCGTAAGAGAACTTTATGGTGCTTTATAATGTTTTTGATGCTTTGTTGGGGCTTAACAATAACACAGAATAGTATACAGACAATATCGGATTTGGATCGGCCTTGTCTGATCGATACCCGATCCGGCAAAAATGGCAGGATCGGAGCCGATACCGATACTGAGTATCGGATCGGTGCATCCCTAATCTTACCAGTGTTGCCGCTCTCTTATTGCAGTCTTTGATTTTGAAATTGCCTTCTAAAGGCGGTTGCACAGTTGTTGATGGGTCCTGTTTCTCTTGACATTTTCTTTTTACTTGTTTTTTAGATTCATTTTATTGTTTCTAACATTTCCTGTTCTATAGACATGCTCATGTATTTATTTTTATACTGTACAACCAGTAAAACATGTCCTTTCTGTAGTAGACATGGTTATTATTTATTTATTCATTTTGTAGGCCTACCAGTCCAATATTAGCCTGGTTAAAACCAGACCCTTCTCAGTCGTAACTGAGTTAGGGTCTGGGGAAGGTTCATTCACAGCTCATTTCCAAAGGGGCGTCGCCAACGGACGTCGCTCAAATGCCTCTGTAAGCAATTGCATAGACCTTAAAACCAATCAGATCGATCGTCATCTTGTAAAGCCCGCCTCAACGTTTGTGATTGGTGCCTCGATTTGGAAAGATTGGAAATGAGCTTGAATGGGCTCTTCGCCAGACTAACTTGCAGAGCAAATCTAAATTTGCCGGAAGTTCGTCTGGGTTTTCCCAGGCTAGTCCAATATGACTGTCTGTTGAAAATAAACCTTGTGTTGTGAGAATTTGTAAGAACTTGTTTTATTTGTTATTTGTATGCGAACCAGAACAAACAAACTTCTTCGTCTTGCAGTGAAAAACATCCGCATGCCGAGAATCAAGAACACCATTCCATCAATATGCTCCATTGCTCCTGTGTTTTGCGTTTGTTTGTGTCGCATTTACGATGATATCACGGCAGTAGAGGCGGCGCAACTAAGACGATAAGTCTATAATCACACCCACTTCGAAGCAGTAATAAACTGCAGTGGAAAAGCGAACCGAGCTGTGCCGTGCCGAGCCGTACCATGCAGTGGAAAAGCGCCATAATATGGATAGTGTTTTGCATAAGCCCTGTTTTTAAAGGCCTATTAAATTGTTCGTTGTAAAATTCATATTTGATTCTCAATTAAAACAACAATCTCAGGGCCTGAATTTCGTTTTGGAAAATAGGGGGGAAATCCCCCTTTAGCTAATTCTTATGGGGGGGATTTTTTAATTTGAGGGGGGAGTTTTTTTTTAGACAATTTTTAAAAAATACCTTTAGCTAAATGTTTGCTCACTCATTGTATTTGTATTTTTACAATGGGGTCATTTTTTTTAGTTTACACAACAAAAGGAAGCTTGATTTCAATCTTTGAATTAAATTGAAAAAAGTAGCACAAATAAATACATGAAATAAAGAGAAAAGTTTAGGTCTAACACTAGTATTCAGAAATGCTAGAAACGGAAAAAAGTTATCAAATGTAAAATAAATGGATTGACTTGCCTTGTGTAACCTATTTTAAGCGACAGAGAAGACGCGGCATTGGCAGAATCACTCACGCTGTTTGTGAAATTGCGTCTCGCAGAAAGTTTTAAAATGACTGATTTGATCTTATAATCTGTTAGGTTAAATTTACTCATAGGCCTACATGCTAGATTGAATGAATGTTTGCGGGAATTTCCCGCATTATAAACGCAAGACCTGCGGGAATGATTAAAATGATGCGCAATACCCGCAATCCCGCACCGAAATCTATAGCATTACTGTAAATAAAATATGTGGTATTACTTATCTGGAAAAAACACTAACATTCATTAGAGAGGTTAATTATTACTTGTATAAGGGATGCACGAAATTCGATATGCCGATATTTTAAAACTCATTTTGGCCTATACCGATGTATGATCAGGGGAATATGTGTATACATCGGTATCGGCCAAAATGAGTTTTAAAATGTTGTGTTGTAGATAAGGCAATACACAAGACAAACAACATTTGATTCTACCATAAATGTATCATTTTACAAATGTAGACAGACATTCACCCCTGAAAAATAGGTAAATTATTTCACTTCGAATAAATGAGAATAAATGATATGCCTGTGCCACATTTTATTTTTAAGTTTAGACTTCAGAGTAAAATAAATAAAAATACATTTTTAAATAAAAAAAACTTCTCCTACTTGAACAGGTCTGCCAAATGCTTCCCTGACATAGTAGTTGACATTGTACTGAAACTTACAGTGGTCAAGTGCACAAAAAAAGCAGCTATAGTCCAGACCTACTCTTCAGTCCTTAGGACCCACTTTAAAGTATAATCAAACTTAAAACCAAGCTCCATATATTGTCTTGTAAACCACAGACAGTCCTGTAACAACTCAGTGACAAACAGTGTGCTCTGTATTGCAAAAAATTACAAGGAGATTTTATCCTTCACTTGAACTTGTCGTGCCTTTTCAGTCCAACTAACTAGGGTGACAACTTCAGCTGACCAGTAGGCTTCTGTTCAGCTATTTTTTTAATACCAGAGGTAGATTTTTCTTCACAAAAATGAGCACCTCTGCTTTTTCACCGTCCATTCGATTTCTCTTTTCGTCTATCACATCAGAGGCAACGCTAAACAGCCGTTCACTGTCAACACTGTTACGAGCATTGTCACGTAGCACGACATGCACTTGTTCTCTTTCTATTTTCCATTTCCCTAACATATTATCAAATGTGGCTAGGCATAACATACCGAGGCTCTAGGTACATCATTAGCCTGCTGAAGCCATGGTCTTCCACCACGCTGAACGGCTGGTTATCAAGAGCAATAAATTAAATGATTTTGTCGTTAAGTTATTTTACCTTTGGGTGGTCGCTGCTGTATTTTCTAGCTTTGTCAAAGGACTGAAGTAGAGGCTGCTGATGCGTTTTTGCCGTCGTTTTTTCCTGCATTTTTTCTTTCTTTTCAAAAAGTCTTGGTGCTGCTCAGGATGACTGCTCTTAAGATGCGTAATCATATTTGTAGTGTTGAACGAGTGTTGTTTTACGCCTCCTCGCATTACTTGTGCTTTACAAGTACTGCAAATAGCAAGTTTGTTATCTGTTTTACAGATCTCGAAATACCTCCACACAGCCGACATGTTGGAAGTTTAAGTTGCTGGCGCTCATGCTACATTCACGGTTGTCACGTGCGCATAGTAAACCCTCCACCCTATCGGCAAGGCTCATCAGCAGAAATATTAATATCTGCCGATGATCATCATTTTAAGCTTTTATCGGCCGATACTGATGTTGTGCCGGTATCATCGTGCATCCCTAGTATAAAGCTTGAATGATCGGGATCGGCAGATCATGATGAAAAAAATAAATCGGGATAGGCTGCAAAAATCCTGATCAAAGCATCCCTAATGCATGTATTCACTTTATCAGTAACTAGGGCTGCACAATTTATTGCACTGAAACCGCACGCGACTTGGCAAAGGCTGCGATTATTTTATGCGCAGCTTCAGCTTGTCAGTGTAGTGTAGCTGATCGGTAGTAAATGCTGCTCCATCTGAACACCAGAGGGTGCTCTCGTGTAGACATGCCAAATATGCCCCGCCACAGAAGTAGATAACGCCCGTCATTCCAGGGGCTGCGTTCCAGTCCAAAATTGTCATGCCCTTCACTCGCTAACTTCTCTCCATCTCATTTACTCGGATGTAGGCTACGTCATTGCTTAGGTTGCATGAGTGCCCACTACTGGGGGAACCTTTACTATAGGCTGAATTGTAACGTGCTAAGCCCTTGATCACTTAGATAGAAGAATCCACTATGGGGTTGATTTTTTTTTTTTCTCTCTTACGAAATTGTTTAATGCAGTTTAATGCTATACGTATAGGTGTGTTTGAGTTGTTTAATAAAAAAAAAAAGTTGTTTGTGGTGGGGTAAATTAAACGCAATATGCGTTGATATCGTAATCGTGTTGCATTGTGGTATATGGAGCTGCCTGAAGTGTACATATGAAGTAGACTCGCGCTCTCTCTGTCAAAATCGAGGGAGCGAGGGTCTGTCCATATAAATTCACGATGTGGAACGCACTTCAAAATGGCGGCAGGGATTCCCCCGAGGGGAAGTGCTTAGAGAATTTCGCAAGTGCGTGTCTAAAATTGGACTGGAACGCAGCCCAGGAAATCCCTATCGCTGTAGCTGAATAAACAGGAGATTGAAATTCTTTGATTAAACATGACCAGTAAACACACAACTGCCTTATTCTGTGTAAGAAGCCACATCATCTCACAGAAGGATGCTCAACTGTGGTTATGAAGTTAGTTTGGAGTAAGAACATGTTATTAAATGTTGACTTTTTGTTGATACCAGACTCTCGCGTTTCGGCAGCCGAGACAGTTGACGGACTTGTCACTTGCACGATCGGGCTAGTGTTGCATCGTCATTAAAGTATATTATTTATAATTTTTCACCACAGATTTACATTGGAAATTTGTGGGGTGCTGTAGAGCTGGGGAGGGCTTAGAGACCAGATGCATGATACATGTCTGCTGAACACTGAATTTAACACTGATTTTTTTTTTTAACATTCCAGCGGATAGTATTTAAACAAAGCACAATATAACTTAAAATAAATAAATTAGTAAAATAAAAAATATATTTTTATTTGGCCATCTTTGAAGCCCCCCTTCTTGAATAGCCTATGTTAGGCCTATAACTGACTGCTGAAAGAATGTAACTAAAAAAGTGCATTGAAAAGTGCAAAAAAAATGTGGATGAACCCACAATAAATTAATAACTGTCCTAGACATAAGCCTACTTTTGCGGTTTACATACACTTTATCGTGATTAGAACAAAGCACTTAAGAATAAAGAATTTACTACTCACAATCCTCAGCTGGATTCTTTGCTCCTTGAAATTAAACCAAAACCAGCACTTCTGAGGTACATTCTTCCAGGATTATATTACTATTACGCTATTATTATTCATCACAGTGTCCCAAGACGTAAAGTACATGAATCTGATTAAACTTGTTTTAATCGAGTTGATGTGGGCGTTGACAGGTGTGCATGGATTGCCTCAGATCATTTGGGTTTCAATATTTGGGTTTCATTGGGTTTTGGCTGTCACTGCCACTATGAAAGTGTTAAATGATTTTATAAGTGCTATTGATTCTAAAGAATATTGTGCTGCACTGTTTTTAGATCTTTCAAAGGCGTTTGACACAGTTGACCACTATGTCCTGTCTCAGAGATTGGTGGATATTGGAATGTCTCCAAAAGCAGTCAAATGGTTTGATAATTATTTAAGTGGCAGAACACAAAGTGTTCGTGTTGATGGTGTGTCCTGAAACTCATTACTTATACAAAATGGTGTCCATTTTGGGTCCCATTTTATTTACTATTTATATAAATGACTTGTCAAAATGTAACAAATGCAAAGTGTCATTTTTATGCGGACGATACCGTTTTGTATTGTTCTGCTCCAGCCTTGACAAGTGCTATTGAGGACCTGCAATCTGCTTTTAAAATTATTCAGAAGAATCTTCAGAAATTGAGACTTGTACTAAACTCAGATAAAACTAAAATGATGTGCTTTTCTAAATCAAGGAAAACAGAAGATGCTTGTCCAATTGCTATAGATGAGAAAGCAATTGAACGAGTATCAGTCTATAAATATCTTGGTTTCCTTTTAGAAGAAAATTTGTCCTTCAAACAGCATATAGAGGGTCTAACAAAAAACTAAGAGTAAAGTTGGGTTTCTATTATAGAAACAAAGGCTGTTTCTCTTTTAGTACGAGAAAAACACTTATACAAACAACATTTATGTCAATGCTAGATTATGGTGATATTTTATACATGCATGCAAATAAATCTTCTTTGAAAATGCTGGATTCAGTATATCACGCAGCACTAAGATTTGTAACTAATTCCAGTTTCTGTACTCATCATTGTAGCTTGTATGAGAGTGTTGGTTGGCCATCTCTCTGCACAATCGCTGGCTGGAGCACTGGTATATTTTTCTTTTTAAGGCCATACTTTGTAAACTGCCTCCTTACTTATGCTCTCTTTTGACTATTAAAGTCACTACCAGGAAATGTAATCTTAGATCATATGGGCAAATCATGTATGAAATCCCACGAACGTGAACTGTCTTCGGTGAAAGTGCCTTTAAAGTTTTTGCACCGTTTTCCTGGTATAAATTGCAAAATAAGCTAAAATTTGACTGTTTACCAACAATGACACAATTTAAAATGAGGATAAAGGACTATTTGAGTACTAGATGCACATGTGCTGCTACTGAGAGCGGCTGGTAATTACGTTGAGATTGTTAAATTGCCAAAATGTACTTTTTTTTCTTGTTTGTTTTGTTTTTGTTAATGTTTGTATATGTACTTTTTTAATATGGAACTATTATTCTGCTGTCTTGGCCAGGACTCCCTTGAAAAAGAGATTCTGAATCTCAATGGGACTATTTCCTGGTAAAATAAAGGTAAATAAAATAATAAAATAAAATAATAATAGCGCACGCTCTCCGTGGCGATTAGCAGATAAGGAGTTGCCATGAGAATGACTGACATCTCTCTCTTCATACAGATTACATAAACAGAGAATATTTGTTTTCGTTTTGAATTAGATCATTTAAAAGTAGACACTTAAATGATTATAAAGATATATTGCCTTTGCCTGTGTGACTTGTATTCGCTGAGTTTTGTTTAAGTTTAGCTCCAGAAAACAGTTCACGAAGACAGAGGCAGAAAGCACACCCTGTTTATTTTCTGTATTTTACAAAAGCACAATGTTTTGTTTCACAGATGCATCAGATGAGCTTCTCTTTTGTTATCTGCTCAAAGGGGGCATGTTTGCTGCATTTATAAAGCGCGCGGCAGAGTTTCCGCTAGAAAAAAATGGTGCCGGTCATAGTGACCGGCAGAGGTTTCGTTTTACGGACATTTTGATGATATGCCGGTCAAATATCGCCTCTTAATTAGTCAAGTTGAGGAAAACTGGAGGCAGTCTATGTAACTTAAAAAAATGACATAATCAGGCCGTATAGAATGCAACATGTTATTATTAGCTTAACTTTCAAATAGCCGGAAAAAAACATGAACGTCCGATTGGCGTCAACCAACGCCAATTAGGGGTGGGAGATATTGACAAAAATGGATATCTCGATATTTTTTTTCAATATCTCGATATCGATATTCAGACGATATTTTTGCAATCCTTCAAAGAAATGTGTGCAAACTGGCAAAGAAGGTTCAGTTGGTCTTTTGACTTGCTGCATTTGACCTATTATTGTATAGAATTACTAAAAGATATGAGACATTATTGATTTAAAGACTCCTAAACTTTTAAAATAATAAAATATTATTCAATAAAGTCTTTATTGTTCTTTTATATTTTTAATAGGGGTGTAACGGTTAACAAAATTCACGGTTCGGTTTGATACTATACAGTGGTGTCACGGTTCGGTACATTTTCGATACAGCAAAAATAAAGAAATGCCATAGAAATTTCCTATTTATTAAAAGAAAAAATATTTTTAAATAAGTGTGAGTTTTCCTACATCTTGAAACTTTTAGTTGTATAAATGGGGGTAATCTTTGAAGGATGAACAAATAATGTTTTGGTCATGACATTAAAAATAACATTTAAATAACATATAACACTTGAGTTTTGAAGTGCTGGAAAAAGATGTGTGACGTACTTGAAAGCATTTTAATATTTCTGCCAAACTTCCATGGTTACAAGTTAGTGTTACTACATTAAATCCATGGTGAATGACCTGTGGACTTAAAACCTATAACTAGTTCATTCAGGGAACGATGTTTCTCCTGATTTCCACATCAGTACTGTTTGATCAGTTAATAATGGAGAAATTGTAACGCTTCTCACTAGATCTCGCAGCGATGTTATTACTTCAGTGGCGAATTCAAATGCTTTGTTTACTGGATCTCTTATGTAGTAACGGTGTTGCTTAATCAAGATCGGCTCTCGCTGCAGTGACATTCGTCCGAACCGGTCCGAACTGATAAACGGTCCGTGAAGCACAAAATAATGAGTTTCGTTCCGCTTTCATTAAATTTGCCATTTGATGTTGCGCAACGTTGTGGTGTTCGCTCCAGCGCGGATTTTGGTCTATTCCATCTTTTGGACTCATTATACAACGCAATTTTCTAATGATGCAATCACAAAGCTCGCCACTTGAGGACGCCACAGACATTTAAGAAAAACTTTTTAACTTCAGACCGCCAACAACGAATATATTGCCTTTTCTAGCAGCTATTTTATTAATCGTACATCGGCTTTTACTCTTTACAATTTTGGATTGTTGCTTCAACCTAAGAAACGTCATAGCACACAGGTAAGAACTTCGTAACAGTTAGTTGTAAATTGCAAATTAGTAGCACCTTACTCTCGTGCAATTGAGGAACGATCGTGATTTTGTACAAAAAATAAAATAAAATACAGTCAAACAAACCCCTACAGTATTAAAATCGCTACATATCATTGTTTAGAAGGTTATAGTGTGCGTTATTTGTTTTCTCTTTAACTTCCTTCTGCTCTTTTCATGTTTGGGGGGTCGGATTGTACAAATTATGAAATATTCGATATCCCAATTTTGCATATCGTCCAGACAACAATTTGGATATTATCGTCTAAACGATATATCGCCCACCTCTAACGCCAATTGTTTTTTACTATGGTTTCACACACATTCACTTTTTGAAACATTGAGGCACGGATGTACCTAATACAAATAAATAAAACATCTCCAGTTAACTAGCAGATCATTCATTTAGTTCGCTATTAAATAAGAGATCTAGTGCTAAAATCTGTTGTTTTTGAAATCAAGCTGAGCGCTCGTGTCCGCTGCTATCAGTTGCATGGACGACGCGCTGCGCGAGTTGTGCAATCTTCACTCGGACGCGCGTTTCAATCTATCGCCGTTGCGGAGACTCTCTATTCATTCCGGTGAAATCACAAATAAAATGCACACAAACATGTTCCTGCTTGATATAGACTAACCATGCACTGATGAACATAGGCTATTCAGTTTCCTCTCGAGAGGAAAAAAAAACTGTAGGCTACGAGTGCGTGGATTAGAACCACTGATCTATAGGCTATAATGAGATGTTCCTGATTCACCATCGTCTGGCCTCTGAAAAAAGCTTTTAAGGCTAGTCTGCCTGGGCCTGGCCATATTTGAAACGTCTCACTCAATCGTTCGTTGTTTAGGACTAGGCTATATTACAGCCGTTTTAGGCGTGCGCTTTATTTGAAATGGAGCATGCGATGTTGTTTCATAACTTTCAAACGGTAGAGCCTGTTCCTTTATATTTATAACATAGCCAAAGGTCGGTGTATTTTTGCCACGGAAACCCTGGCGCGCGCCTCTCACTCTACGCTGGTTACTATTTGATCGCGTCATCAAAAACGTCATTGTTCGGTAAAATTTATTCGGTCTTTTTTCTTATTAAAGCGCGCGATTCCAAAATCTATTGAATGTTTAAATTTAGGGATAATTTCGGTTGCCGAACATTAGGTGCATCCCTAAATTTAAACATTCAATCGATTTTGGAATCGCGCGCTTTTTATAATGGATCCGTGCACAAGCTCAAAAACGAAATTCGGGTCAAATTCAAAAACAGCCAAATCGGTTTTAAGTGCAATTTCATGTTATTTGTTAATTGCGTTTTTTGCAGCCCCAACAGCAGGTAAATTTGGACGCTGTTACTTTAAGACCGACTGCTTTGATCTATTCATGCGTTTTCTTTCTCAACTGTTTATGTTCACTCAAGACATAAATGACTAGGCCTATGTGTTTACTTGAAATATACTGTACATGGTCACTTTGACACATAAGTAGTAGGGGTGATATGGTTCACAAAATTCACGGTTCGGTTCAAATCGACACGATGCGTTTTCGATAGAGCAAAAAGAAAGAAATGCCAGAGAAATTTCCTTGATTTAAAAAAACTATTTATTTATTAAAATATAAATTATTTTTAAATAAGTGTGAGTTTTCCTACATCTTGATACTTTGTTTTATAAATGAGGGTAATCTTTGAAGGATGAACAAATGTTTTGGTCATCACATTAAAAATAAATTTTAAATATGATAATATTTGAGTTTTGAAGTGCTGGAAAAATATGTGTAACATACTTGAGCATTTTACTATTCCTGCCAAACCTCCATGGTTACAGTTAGTGTTACTACATTAAATCCATGGTGAATGTTGCTGATCTGTGGACTTAAAGCCTATAACTAGTTCATCCACAATGGCACAATGTTTCTCCTGGTTTCCACGTCAGTGCTGTTTGATCCGTTAATAACGGAGAAATTTGAATGCTTCTCACTAGATCTCGCAGCAATGTTATTACTTCTGTGGCGAATTCAAATGCTTTCTTTTCTGGATCTCTTAGCGCTGTGTAGTAAGTGTCGCTTGATCAAGATCAGCTCGCGCTGCACTGACATTGGTCCAAACTCATAAACGCAGTTTAGGGCTGGATGATATGGCCAAATTTTATATCACAATATATTTCTTAATTTCGGTCGATACAATATAATTCCGATATCGATATTAACAATATAAAACCCTCAGGAAAAACTGCCAAGAATGCTCACAACAGATGTCTGTACCAGAGTTTCCGCTATAAAAAAATGGTGCCGGTCAAAGTGACCGGCAGAGGTTTCGTTTTACGGACATTTTGATGATATGCCGGTCAAATATCGCCTCTTAATTAGTCAAGTTGAGGAAAACTGGAGGCAGGCTATGTAACTTAAAAAAATGACATAATCAGGCCGTATAGAATGCAACATGTTTATTAGCCTAACTGTCAAATAGACAGAAAAAAACATGAACGTCCGATTCATTCAAAGATGAAATTGACTATCACCATCTCCGTGAACGCGCCTATAGAGAGAAATGCATGTGATGGATTACATAATCAGAGAGTAGGCCTATCCTATTTCTTTTCGTTTTTAATTGTTTCGTTTAAAGACATTTCAAGAGTTCTATATATTTCTCATGTGTGAGGCATACGCTGATTTTCGGTTAATTTATGATGAGATGCGCTCCAGTTCACGTGCATTGCAAGGGACCGCGCCCGCACCTCCATGTTATGATTATATTGTCTATTTGCTTCTCATTTATTAAATTGATGAAAAAAATATTAAAATTAAGATACAATTTATACAAAACGAAATTCACTTTAAAGAAAGGCTTTCTACAAAACAAAACTTAATTAAGTGGCCAAAATCATGTCTGACCATGTCTCCCCCCGATATATATGATTTGAATGCATTTTCAACATTGTTGTATTTAAGGACTGGTATTTGTATGTCTGTTATCTTTAAATTTGTTTTATGTGGTGGATAATATTGGAACGTGACATTGGATATATTTATTTTATTTGTACTATTTAGTTTATTTTACTATTTATTTTGTTTGGCTTTTATATATTTCATGCATTTGCACTTATTTAATTTATATTCATTTATAGTATGAGTCCCTGATTATATGTTGCATGTTCTCTTGTTGTTGTTTTTTTTAAAAGACAAACCATCAATATTTGGAAAAGAATTGATGGATTTATAGCGTTTAGAAAAAAAAAAAGTTTAACTTTGAAATTATCATCAACAATATTGTTGTTTGATTTAATAATCATTTTTCAACATGTTTAGACTGAGCAAAAAAAAACCATTTTAACAGGATAAATTGAATATTCACAAAATGTGTGGGTCTAGGTAAAAAATTTAATTTTCCTGAAAACTATTGAAATGGATTTATAGCGTTTTGGAAAAGAGCTCCTCAGTGCTGATGTTATCGGATTTTCAGCTGATATTCTGAATTCATTCAGTTAACGGACGGTCTAGGTAAAGTGTTCAGACTGCAAGCTCAGCAACGATTGTATTTAATTGTACAGTACAATCATAACATTTCAGACATTATCTTAACTCCATAATGTCCTTAAACAACAATATTGCTGGCCATAAACTGAGAAAGTGTGCGTCCGGTGTGCGATACCTCGAGTTGTCCTAGACGCGACGCGGCGCTGCTCTTCTCGTCCGGTGTGCGCTTCCTCCAGTTAGGCTAACGTTACTGAGCTGAGGACAGCGACACAAGAGCTACACAGGTAGGCTACTGAGCCGCTGTCCTCAGTGCCGCAGAAAAGCGCTGAAACGGAGATGAAGGGGAATCTTCCATTAGGCAATTTTAATCGGACAATTTGACCGGAGAGATTTAATTTTGTCGGACATTTCATTTTTTTCCCGGCCAATGTCCGGTAATTACCGGACAACGGAAACCCTGGTCTGTACCTAGCCTGGCATACCAGACCCACATCAAGATGTTAGGTCTGGGAACTCTCCATTGGCATGCCTCAATCCGAGGGGCGGGATAACCGGTTGTCTTTCAAATTCCCTCTGCACACAATAGGATAGCGCTACAACCAACCAACGAAGAAGATGACGTAGTCAGAGCGACGGGGGGGAGTGTTTTGCGTATGGTGTGTTGTGAAAAAGTTTGATGGAGAGATTCCTGTAAGCTACCAAAGTTAACTTCAAATCCTCCAGAGTTGCGGCCAAAGCCGAATTGAAAGACCGCTGTTCGCCAGCAGCAGCAGCCATTCTTTGTTTTCAAGTAGCAGTGAACCATCGCAACTCTGTCGTCATTATATTAAGCCCGCCCGCCGACTCGATACACGATCTGATTGGCCTGACCAGTTTTTTGTTTTTCCAGCTCAAAAGTCAACGGAGAGTTGCTAGACCACACTGGCTGCAAAATAATTTTTGCCGATTTAAACAAAGATTTGTTTAGCCTAGATTTCTAGGCTAGTCTGTACCTACAATCTTCTGAAAAATTAATTTGCCAAGTCTATGAAATCTGCTGGAGTCTTTCGGTACTGCACCATAACAAACTACATGAACCAATGAAATAACCCATCATAGGGCCCTATAAAATCCGTTTTATTTTTTTTCCAAATTCTGTTTTATTTTTTCCCAAATTCCATTTTTTCCGTTTTAAAGCAGCACTAAGTAAGATTTTTTACCTCAAAATAATGTTTCCAAAATCGTTTCAGTGGTTCATCAAGTCGTGACATAGTGAAATGCACTTATGCCACAGCTTTGCGGTCCTTTATCTGATATATCCACGCTATGTATGATTGCCAGATCGGGTCGCGTTTCTGTAGTTCTAATGAGACATAAGAAAACTACTCATTTGACTTGCTTTACGGCAAGTGTTACAATTGCTACAATTGCTCGTTTGTGATGTCGCAATACATCATACTTTCATAAAATCATGCATCATACTCTACCTTGTCTGTAGGGCTGGGCAAAAAAATCGATTTTTCGATTAATCGTTTTTAAAAATGTGGTCGATTCAAAATCGATTCTCAACGGCCACGAATCGTTTTTTTCCATATTCGGGGCTCGAATTTCGGTGCGGGTATTGCACACAAGTTTATTAATTCCCGCAGGTCTCCCATTTATAATGTGGGAAATTCACGCAAACATTTATTCACTTGTAGATTGTATGAGTAAATTTAATCCACACAGATTATAAAATCAAATCAGTCGTTTTAACTTTCTCTGAGATGCAATTTCACAAACAGCGGGTGTGTTCAGCGGTGCTGCGTCTTCTCTCTCTGCACAAGGCAAGTGCCAATCGGGCCAGCATTGCATCGTAACTAACGTTTATCATTTTCACGTCTTTTTAACTTTTACCAGTTTAAACATGCAAGCGATTTTAAACTATCCAGTGCTCGCACACTCTCAGAGATGTTTTTCACTGCGTGCACATTCAGGCTAAAGCCTAAATCCGCCTCACAAACAGCTCGCCAGTAACAAAAGTTATTTTTCGAGGATTATATTGCTTAACGGTCACGCAAAATTATGTCAAAACTCTGGTCTTGGTGAGTAACCTCGTAAAGACAGTCGGTTATGATGTAAATAAGCATAAAACGCGTGTGACAGACAGTTTAATGAAACAGTAATGGATCTGTGCACTAGTTCCTTGAACGCAGCCATACGTGTCTGTCATTATTTTTTTTTTGTCAAAACAACATAATATAGCTTTAATTTAGGGCTGCACGATTTGGGGAAAATGTCATATTGCGATTATTGAGGTCAATATTGCGATATGCGATTGCGATTTAATAAACAAATGGTTTCATGAGTCAACTTGCTTGATTCTAAAGCAAAATGCACACACAGATTAGTGATAATTCTGAAATGTGTATTTCTCAACTCAAACTAGCAACAACAACTAAATAATTGATAACATCTATAATGATCAATAAGCCATTGAGGTCTGGATAAAAATGAATCCACCCCCATTTAAAACATTAATTATAGCCATCCACCATTACAGTGATTCCACAATTGAAAGCTATAATTTTTTCAAAAACATTTATTAGGCTTCAAAAAATATAACAGCTTTTAATTTAAGTGAACTTAATAATACTTACATAAACCCATAAAAAAGTATTATTTACCTGTGCCCTTCCTGTCATGTAGGACATATACAGAAATTTAAGTTATCAAACAGTCTGCACTGCATAAATTATAAATTATATATAGACTAATCCTTATTAAAGCTACACAAGTTCTTTAGTCAAGAGCAGTGAGTAATTTTCTTTGTTCTTTGATTAACTTTACTGACAGAAAGCTTTTGCTGCTGGCCCTTTAAGAGCAGCCGTTGTAGAGACGCGGATCTCACACGCGCCTCATTCTCTCACAACTCTTTACGTCCATCATAAGACTGCTCTTATGTTATGAAGATACTCGACAAATGACATTTTGGCATAATTGTGTGTGTTATTGTTCGTTCAAGCGGAAAGATAACTATTCCGGTCTGTGCATGCGCATGGGCGCGCGTCTTTCTGTTCTGTGAGTCACAGTCGGACATTCACAGGCTGCGCGCTCTCTTTTGATTTGTCGCGCATTAATGGTTTGAACTTTAAAGCATTCGCACGAATAAGAGCGGGATCATGTAACACTAGCCAAAGGATGACAAAAAATAACAGATGCTGTGTTAATTGCGTTAACAGCCCTAATTTGTTTATTTTACATAAAATCGCAGCATTTTGCGTCATATAATCGCATAGGCTTGACATCGCGATTACGATTGCGATATGATTAATCGTGCAGCACTACTTTAATTGTAAGAAATCAGGATTAATAGCCTATGTATTTAACTTAGTCAGGACTAAAAGACTATCCAGTGTTATTTTACATTGGATTAGGCTACTTTATTCAGTTTCTGTAGTATTTCTGACCTACCCAAAAACTTTTTTTATGTCTCTTTATTTGTATCTTTATTCTATTGTATTTATTTGTACAATTTAATTCTAAGATTGAAATCAAGCTTCCATGTGTTGCATAAACTCTTAACAAAATTACCCCATTGTAAAAACAAACATTTAGGTGAGATAAATGTAATAAAAAATTGTCTAAAAAAATATAACTGATATTTATTTATCTATCTATCTTAAACATAAAATAACCTGATCCTGTTTGATCAAGGCATGTGACTGGTCTGACTTGTCCAATTTTCAGCATCAATTTTGCATCTTGCATCAAAATCCACTATCTCACTCACTCATGCAGTGTCGCTCGTGGAGTTCGCTTCGCTTTTGTCCAGTCCTCGGTGTGCACGGATGGAGTGTGAAACGAAGTGAGAGAGACGCGTGAGTGACAGAGACGGAGGGAGAGCAGGGAAAGGAAATGCAACTGAAAGAATAGGCTACGCTGCGTGTTTTAAATAGCGTTAAAAAAAATGAATAACGAAACGCAATATGTGGCGGCCGGTGTTGATTCTGTGGTGCATCAGTCTATTCGCGACGAATTAGTTTGTGTAGGAAGCACTGCATAAAAGTGATGTGGGAACTGCTCGGCTCGGTACTGAGGGCTTCGCTTCAAGTTTCTTAACTTTTTCGCCGACGAAAGCAGAGCCGTGGATAGCCGCTTCGCCATGCTTTCGTCGGTTTGAAGGGGGAGAGGCAGCTGAAATGACTGGAGGGGTTGTGTCGCCCAGATTTGCTTCCCCCGGTCTGCATTTTCCCCAGAAATACGTTCTTCTCCCACACAAAAACATAATTTCATTCCAAATATGTAAAATTCCGCGGAATTCCGCATTAACACTAGATTCCGCATTAAAGGACAAGTTCGGTATTTTACACTTAAAGCCCTGTTTTAAGAGTGTTTCTGATGAAATAGAACGGTTAAGATTGAAATTTGGACACATGCTGCTGTCCCGAGAATTTTCGGTTTCTGTGGTAGCACCCCCCCACCTCCACAATGGTTTCATAGGTGTACTGGAACAATCATTCATAAAACGCATTAAACTTTAGTTTACAAAGACGTGAAACTCACCGAGTGGTCTGGGGTGTTCACTGATAAGCTCACACAAAAATCGCTGCAAAAGATGCTTTCCAACAGGTGTTTTACCATTCGTTGTAAAACTGTGGACCTATTTTTCCAAACGCCTCACACCCGGACATTCTTCCGTTGAGAGCTTGAATAATAGACACTCCAGCCCAGTTGGTGGCAATAATGCACCTTTGCCAATTGCAAGCAATTTTTGGGGTGCTACCACAGAAACCGAAAATTCTCGGGCCAGCAGCATGTGTCCAAATTTCAATCTTAACCGTTTTATTTCATCAGAAACAATCTTAAAACAGGGCTTTAAAGGTGCCTTATGTCAAAAAATCAATTCATACTCCACATATTCCATACTAGATGGGGGCAGTATACCTCCAGAAAGTTGGCCTACTCTAGTCTGTTTTTTAGTTTCAGGTTGTTAATCTTCTAAAACCGTCAAATAGTCCGCTTTGTCCCGCCAAAGCCTATTTTGATCGGTGAGGGATGTAGAATAGAATGACTGCTGCCGCTGCGCTTGACAGGGCGCATTACGTGCAGAGAGAGAGAGAGAGAGAGCTCGGCCGCGCGCGCGCACTCTCACGTCTACAAACAACACGAGCGCGGTCCTGCTCTCTCTCCCTCGCGCATATTAATCAAATCAATTGACACTATAGTAAGACCGCAGTTTCACGTGGAGCATTTGGAGATTTTTAGAGGTTAAAGAGATACAAGCCGTGCGAGTTATTCGTGTGTTGCAGTTTGGCTGGTGGTTATGTATGTTGCCCGCATACCGCCTCCCATGGACGAAACTGGTATTAGACACCGGCCGGGCCGGGGCTAGTAATTTAGCATGCTAATTCAGGTTTATATCTCGGCAGCACTATAACTTGTCATTTTTTTAATGACATCATTGCACTTATTTCTTCTCATTCTTTTGATACGTGTAGCTCATTTTTTGGATATTTTTACCTCAATTTTTACATATGGCACCTTTAAGTGTAAAATACCGAACTTGTCCTTTAATTTGCCAATTCCGGGATTCCGTAATCGCGGAAATTATAGGGCCCTAATCATAACAATAATCTTCTCTTCTCAATACCTGCTCCATGACTATGGAAGCATATGGGTAACAATATTCAATTTGAAATGTAATATGCAAAATGACAAAGCATGTACAATGGCAATGCATTTCTGTTTTAAATTTACATTTGTGGAATGTTTGGTGCAAAATTTAAATTCAATTATATAATTTACATTTGCCAGTTCATACACTAGTTTTAATATGTAAATTGAATACATATTTTAACGCTTTATAAGTTGCAAAATTAAAATGTATTACAGAAATGATTAGATATGTTTAACATGTTCAAGCAAAAACTATAGCAAAATGATTATTTAAATGTAATTTTTCTTAATTGCATTTACATTCACAGTTAAGAAACTTGCGATTGCATTTTCATTAAATGTCCCGCAATGAATGTAGCAAAATTCAGTGTGCAAATTGTAAATGCATTCCGAGCCGAACAAATTTGTTTTCGAATTTGGAAATTGTTTTCATATCGCGGTATATATCGCAGAAAAATAAAATATCGCAATGTGATTTTTTCCCAATATCGTGCAGCCCTAGTTCGAAGTATTGTCGAACAAAACGGAGGCTAGCTCGACCTGAGCTTAGAGCACCTTTAATATTGGCCAAATGACATTTAATTCAAATGTAAACAATCTTTAATATTTGGCTGCTTCTCAACGATAGAAATGCTACATCCAGTAATTTCTTGAAAAAAGAATATGTGGACAATCAAACATGTAAACTCAGAGTGCGGAGGTTTAGACTTTTCTTGAAATCGTGAATTTAAAGTTTTTCACTGCTTATTGCGCTTCAGTGGTTAAAAAATCACTTGTTTTTAAACGGTGACACTTGAAAACGTATGCAAAGATACGCTTTTGTGACTGTGTAGCACAGCAACGTCACGAGCATAATTGTGATTTGATATTCCAAAATCCCTACCGGTTAATCTTGTCTGCCGGAATATCCCTAATTGTTGTGATGTAAAGTAAAGAGTATTTGCCTTTTAAAAAATTAATCCTTTCTCCATCTTCTTGTTACTTGGATAAAAACTTAGCTTGATGAAGCATTTGATAGTGTCTTTCCTTATTTAATCTTTACTCTTCATTAAATGGCTTTAATGTGCTGTTCATAAATTGTTATAACTTGTAACATGAATTACAGCTTAAGAACATGCACAACACTTCACTTATGCAGTTAGATTCATTTGCATTTTTGACTTCTATTTATATTTAGAACTCTTGGTGTTATAGTTGATATGTGGGTGTAGTATTTTAGTTGGATAATCGGCAAAACCTCTGTGCACATCAGCTTGAGTTGAAAGTGTAGCATTTCTTTGAATTTAAATGTCTATGTGGCAATGAAATGCATGAGACTGCTCTTTCTAAAATTGATTTTTTTTAGAGGCGTCAATATTTAACCTTCCACAGGAGGTGAGGTTTTGGCCAGCATCCTGCAATTTAAAAAAAAAAAAAAAGAAAAAAAAAATTTGCCTTAACTTTTTTGGAGGGGGAGATCCAGGATTTATACAGAATCCATTAGATCATTTCTTTAATAGCACATTTTCCAAAAGAGTAATTGATGTAAATTCCCTATTCATGTATAAGTGATATGTGATATTCATGTTTTTTTTTTCTCTCTCTCTCTCTCTCTCTCTCTCTCTCTCTCTCTCTCTTTCTCAGCAATCACTGATTGGAGAGCATGGCTCACTCCAAGAATCGAGCCACGGATGGCAAAATCACCTACCCGCCGGGGGTGAAGGAGATCTCCGATAAGATCTCCAAGGAGGAGATGGTTCGGAGACTGAAGGTGAGGAACAGTCTGTCATTCATCAAAGTGGAAATAGTTTATGATTAGTGGTGAAAATATTATTTTTCCAATGTAATTACAATGAATAATGGGTACTGAAGCATGTCTGTATCACTCTTCAGTTAGATATACTATGGATGTACATGTATAAATTAAAAATAAATAAAATATAAATAAATGCAGAAACAGTTTGTAATACTTATTACAAGGGCTGGAACTAACGATTATTTTTTCTATCGATTATTTTCCCCGATTGATCAAATTATGTAACGATTACCCCACCCCTTTTTAATTTAGTTAATTAGTCACTAACTCACATGCTCAACAGACATGCCTGTGATTTAGCTGTAACCGTACGTTCACACCGCCGCCGGCGAGAGCGGCAAAATTCGCTCTCGCCGCCCTGCCAGCGACGCCGTGGAAAGATTCGTGGACGCTCTGATGCTCTGACGTAGATCGAACGCGTGGTCTTTTTTAAAACTCTATTTAAAGGTGCCACAAAGCAAACAAGCGTGTCGATCATTATTTTTGCAGAAAATTGATCGATGGAAAGAACTTAACTATTATAGTGACATTCTTGCTAATGAAATAAACAAATTAAAAGCCATTTGTGTGGTGTGGCTTTTGTGTTCATGGTTCAGTGCTATTATAATTTGCATTTCCGTTGAAAAAGAAGTGTTCTAGCACGAAAGTCTTGCCTATAAATAGTGTTGCGCGCCTTCTTATCAAATTCAAATGATCATCCTCCTCTATTTTGCTTGGGAACTAATGTGATCGGAACCAAAGTTTACAGGACTGCGTTCTCTGGACTCCTCTCAAACTGAGCACTTCTATATTCCGATTGGTTGCCGCTGGTTGCCGCCGAACCGCGTCATTGCTTATTACCATAAAGTTGACCTGACTTCAACTCTCCTCGCCGCTCTCACCGTCCAAGACGCGCCGCGCCGCTCTCGCCGGAGCTCGCCGCCGGCTCTCATTGAAAATGAATGACTTCCGGCCACTTTGACGCTCTCGCCGGCGGCGGTGTGAACGCACAGTAAAGCTCAACGCTGCAAAAACCAGTTGTAAATAGAAACCTGTAACACTCTCTACAGGGCACTTACCCAGATACACAAACGGAAACCTCAGCTGAAGTTTTATCAGACAGAATGAAATTATCATTTTTATGCTCGTATTTCAAGCTTTTTTTTACAGCTTGTAGATACAGTTTCCTCCCTCTGTGGCTTTTTTTTTCACTTATGTCTATTTTTAAGTAGGACTGCCAAGTGAAAGTGTGTTTCCCATTAGAGTGTCTTACATCACACTGTTAGTTGGATGTGTGGTTGACACATGACTCTATGGTGTTTTTCAACCTCAGATGGTGGTGAAAACCTTCATGGATATGGACCAGGACTCAGAGGAGGAAAAGGAACTCTATCTGAACTTGGCCTTGCATCTCGCCTCAGATTTTTTCCTCAAACACCCAGACAAAGATGTCAGACTGCTCGTGGCCTGCTGTCTTGCAGATATATTTCGCATCTACGCCCCCGAGGCACCATACACATCACCTGATAAACTTAAGGTTGGAAAACTCAGTCTATTGAATGCCATGTTAGTTCTTGCATATAAACATTTATAGTTTATAGTATGATTACACATTTAAACATTTATAGTATGATTACATTTTAATTTCCCTCCATGGTGGCTGTCATGGTGAGATCACATGACCAGTCTAATACTTTTAAGTCTTTAATGGCCCCATTAAGTACAATTTTGTGATTTCTGGTTTATTTTGGGAAATGACTATTAGATTGTATTGGTATACATTAAAACTGACATTTTTGAGGCTGATATTTATGTGTGCGCATGTGTCTTTTTTTTCACCTTAAACAAAAGACAGCAAGGGATCGAGTTGTTCTGCAGAAAATACTAAAATAACACTGCAGTCTCCCATGCATTGTGAAGTCTTGCCTTTGCAGGTGCTTGAAATATTAAAACTATCTGCTCTTCTTTTCCACTCAGGATATTTTCATGTTCATAACTCGACAGCTAAAAGGGTTGGAGGACACCAAGAGCGCCCAGTTTAATCGATATTTTTATCTTCTGGAGGTATGGCACCCAATTAATATATTCTGAAGCAAGGTCTTACAATGGTTTTTTCAACCAGTATCTGACCTTGTCTTTCCCCCTCTGGCTCCCTAGAACATCGCTTGGGTGAAGTCCTACAACATCTGCTTTGAATTGGAGGACAGTAATGAGATCTTTACTCAGCTCTACAGAACACTGTTTCAAGTGATCAAGTGAGTCTGTTGTTGACGTCTAACTATTGAAGCATTCAATAGAGTAATAAAATTATATCTTAGTATTTTGTAATTTTCTTTGTAGTGTTTGTGTGTGTGTATACACACATACATACAGAACAATTGTGCATCTCCGAGTAACACACAGTGGTGTTTAAATTCTGAATGAATCCACATTTTGAAGAATTGGGTGAACCAATGATTTAATGACCCATTCATAAAGAGAGCAATTTACTTTGTTCCTGAATGAATCAGCTGTTTGAAATAATCGAATTAATGACTCAGTGGCTGTGTTCGAAAACGTAGGCAGCTGTCTTGTTCTCTCACTGCCTTATCAGGCAATGACTTTGTAGGCAGCCTTTGCGCACAAAGATGAAACTAAAACTGAAAGATCTTCATGACAAACCATCAAAATAAAACCCAGTTCAACCCAGATATTTTTTCATCCATGTTTTAAATTTATACAGTTCTTTTGCGCAGCATCTTATTTGTCAAAATAAGAAAATTTTAAAATAAAAATTATCATTAATTTTCATATTATGTAATATTCACCCTTAATGTTACCCCCAAATGATAATTTAAAGTCATTGGTGCGTTAAATATGAAAATGCACAGTCATATGAACAAACGCACTTACCAACATATATTTTTTTTACCTAGAATCATTAAGATATTTTAGACATCTGGGAAACTTTTTGATGTTTTGAGTAATATTTGTTAATTTTATATCACCAAAAATATTATTGTGAGTATTAATTACATGACCCAGTAGTTTTTGTAATCCTGTAATTGTGTTGCCATTTGGTTAGAGAGTGCAACGTTGAATCTTGCAATAACAACTGTCATAATTCAGTAAAGCACCTCCTTATTTTGCTGTTTTCTGTTTGAGATGCAAATGTGAAGCTGCAGCCTATTTGTTATGTCCTGACCTAATGAACTGTCAGCCTCCTGCTCGGCGATATTATTTCCCTGCATTCGGTCAGATGACAATGATGCGTGCGAATCCCAGGTGGAAACCCTTCACTGCATGTGCGCTATAAAGGCTGCATATGGGGCGATTCATCTCAGCCACTGATGTTCACTCAGTCGGAAATGTCCTCTATGAGCGGGACACTGCAGCGCTCGGCTCTCATGTGTAAATGGAAAAACCTAGATGTTTTTCTGTTTTCTCTGCCCCATTGCGCTTGCTTTCCATCTTGCGCTTCTTCACTTTGATTGCCTGGTGCAGCTGATTTTAGGTCAGTTCTTGATTTTACCATGATTTATTTATTTATTTTTAGCAATGGACACAACCAGAAAGTCCACATGCATATGGTGGATCTCATGAGCTCAATTGTCTGTGAGGGCGACTCTGTCTCGCAGGAACTCCTGGATACTGTTCTGGTTAACCTGGTCCCAGCGCACAAGGTACAGAGAACAAATAAACTTGATTCTCATTAAAAAAAAGAACACAATTCTGTCACACACACACTGTAATTGCATGTCTATAATACTTTATTAATGTGTTTATATAATTTGTTGCGTGCATTGCAAAGCCATTTAAAAAGTCATTACTTATGAACATTCATGTACTTTACATTACATTTTAATTTTACATAATGAATTTTAATGTGGGTAATAAGATGAAGCTTTTAGCAGAACTGTAGCTTCTTGGGTTTAGTTTTGTTTGAAGTTAACTTAATATTGTTTTTGTTTAGTGCATATTTAAATGTAACAATTTTAATGTGTGATTTAAATTAAATGTTTTTATAACATGTTGGTATTTGTTTTAACTGTCTTTAATTTCATAATGATATTTACGTAAAGAAAATAAGGCTCATTAAATACTTTCCATGTCAATTAGCACACTTTACCCCTAAATGATTATTTTCTATGTTGATTTGATTATCTTAAAGATATGTTTATTTGAAATGTATGTTTGAAATGTATTTTTAATTTATTGATATTATTATTTAAAATAAGACCAGGACATGTTCTTGACAGGTTTCATGAGATTCACACACATACCTGTCATTATAGGTAATTGTTAATTATTAATTTCCTCCATTTTGTCTTGCAGAATCTCAACAAGCAAGCGTACGATCTGGCCAAAGCCTTGCTGAAGAGAACCGCTCAGGCCATAGAGCCATACATTACCAACGTGAGTAAACGTGATTTATAATAGAACTTGGCACAGAACATACACCCTATCTCTTGTCTGCTGTGCCAAAATCATGCTGACTTACAAGGGTGCGAGTAAGTTCTTCTCATTTATTCAAATCGTGAATAATTCCTTATGAACATCCATGATTTGACTCCAGTTCTTTTCCTTTTTAAAAACTCGTTAAGGCTTGCAACATTAACCGGAGATCAAGAGTGCCTCTCCACACTCAAACGGCGTGTTGAGCTTAAACACATTTATCAGTAACACCCGCAGGAGCATGCAGCGCTGTTATGCTGTGAACCTTATTCCCTGCAGTGCTCATTAAAAGTGCCAGAGATAGTGCGGAGGTCCTTACCAGAGGAGAATCCTTCTCAATAACTCTAATAGAACAGAAAGGCCTGATTTTCTTTCTATTTCATACATCTGCGCTCTGTTGGAGACGGCCCCTCCAGCCCAAAGATGAAGCCACTTACTTTTTTGTTTTGATCTAATACCAGCTTCCTCAAACTAATCTCTAATCAACAGCATGTGAAGAGCTGCTGCCAGACAGATATGCAGTGAGTTTTAGAGGGTTCTCCAATATGCAGCACGGTAGACTTTGATGGATGCGAGTGTGTGTGATGTGCAGTTTGGTGTCTCAGTTCTTTAACCAGGTGCTGATGCTGGGGAAGACTTCAGTCAGTGATCTGTCGGAACATGTTTTTGACCTAATCCTGGAGCTCTACAATATCGACAGCCATCTACTGCTGTCTGTCCTGCCACAGCTGGAGTTTAAGCTTAAGGTAAGATGGCTTTTTAACGATACATGGCATTATGCTGTTTTTCTGGATCTCCGATAAAATCTCCGTTTGTCTGTGCCTTGAGGTCTTTTTGCTTGTGTATAAAAATGTATAAGTGTTTTGTATGTTGTGACAGACTGATATTTGGCCATTTTGAGTTTTTCAAAAGATCTATTTCTCTGTTCCAAAATCTAACAACAGCCATTATGAATGTATAATTCCTGTTTTCAAAAAATTTAAGCGAAATAGTGTGCAGAGAAAAGTGTAAATGAGAAAAGTGTCATGTTTGATATGAGTTGGATACAGCAGGAAAAATGGTCACATATTAGGGTCCAATTGTCACTTTTAACTAATTGTTAGCTATGACTTTTGCCTCAAACTATTACTGCATATTAGTTTGTACGGTTGTTAAGTGTAGGTATTGGGTATGATTAAGGGATGTAGAATATGGACATGCAGAATAAGGCATTTATTTATATGTGCTTTATAAGTACTAATAAATAGTGTTCGACCAATATTGTTTTTTTGATGGGCGATGCCGATATCTTAGAGCAGGATGGCCGATATAAAGCCGATATATATTTATTTGAATTAATATTTAATAACATATCATTTGAAAATGTATTAAAAAATAAATCTAACAGGAATATGACATAGTGAGCAACTGAATATAGCGCAGCAAATTTTGAAATCAAGGGTTTAAAGTTTTTTCGAACGTGCGTGTCCGGTAAAGCTGAACTCAGATCAGTTCACATAGACCTGCATCTGGTCCGTCAAAATAATAGTCCCGCTTCCAACACATCGGCCAAACAGAAAAACTTGTCGACCGACGACGGTATTTAAAACGTGTTTTGTTTTATTTACTTTTATTATTATTATTTGTAGTAGTAGTAATAAGTAATTTTATTTATATTACATTTCTTATGCATTATATCAGCAATTGGCCCTCAATATTTGAAACAAATATTTGAAACCATATTATTGGGTATAATTTATTGACAGTCTTGTTAGAATAGGACAAAGTTGAACTACTAAATCTTTCTTTCCCCTTCTAATGTCAGGCTGCTTATTGGTCTAGTTTTGGGTGGTTATTTGGCTACTTGGCTAAGAATGAATGGTAGCCCTGTAATTGAGCCTTTATTGAGCCTTTAGGACGTTTGATAGCTCATGATTAACATCTCACAACACCACTGAAGCTTGTTTACAACATTTCTTGTGGCCTGTGGGGGTCACAAACCTTGTGTGTATTAACTGTGGTCAGAACCTGATGACATATGGAGAAGTGTTTAAATGACCAAATTAATTCTGCCTTCTGTGGCTTACTTGAGAATTAATGTGGTGTTCTCACAAATGGAAAATTCAGCTCAGTTGTTTGTGAGTTAACTGGAAGTTAATAGAAACTTTTAAGCAATAAAATCCGCATCTAATATGGACTTGACATTCCTGAGCGAAAAGATGCTGACATGCTGCGTGAACATGATTACACTTCAGCCAAGTCAACGATCCTTTCTTTCATTTTCTTTCACATGAGATTTAATCGAGCGTGGCCTGAAAGCACAGCATTTTTCAAAAACTAGCAAAGGCGATTATTTTCTATTGCGTTGGTCATGTTATTAAACTTGTTTACACTGACAAAAGCAGGTTGAGTTTGTGATTAGCGTATGAATGAATGTTATATGTATTTTAGGAGCTTGTTCCACGTACCGTATTTGACGTCATGCCTTTATTCTTTTGTTTTTATGCAAAGCACAATGATGACGAGGCTAAATGGGTTCATTCGGGAGGGGGGTTTGTGTTATAATTAATGGCCATGGGCCTTGTTCTGCAGTTATATCACCAGGAAATCCTCATGTCTGTTTTGTAGAGCAATGATAACGATGAACGCCTGCAAGTTGTGAAGCTCCTGGCTAAGATGTTTGGTGCGAAAGATTCAGAG
Source organism: Gila orcuttii (assembly GCA_026230005.1). Classification (NCBI taxonomy): domain Eukaryota; kingdom Metazoa; phylum Chordata; class Actinopteri; order Cypriniformes; family Leuciscidae; genus Gila; species Gila orcuttii. The sequence goes on from JAPDVR010000009.1 coordinate 23,454,899, forward strand.
CTCGCTTCACAGAACAAACCTCTCTGGCAGTGCTACCTTGGGAGGTACAGCTCACACACCACACATCCAATTACCTGCTTCTTCTACACAAACTGATAAACATTTGAACAGCAAGACGAAGCTGAACGATTTTGACCATCTATGTTTTCTTAGGTTTAATGACATCCACGTCCCTGTTCGACTGGAATGTGTAAAGTTTGCCAGCCATTGCTTGATGAACCATCCAGACCTGGCAAAAGATCTCACTGGTACAAACTGTTCCCGTAATAACTTTCACTACCCTTTTATTTCACAAATGAGCATAAAAGTCAACACGAAACTTAAATGGAACTCCTTTAATTCATATTTATATTAAAATATAATGACAAAAAAAAAATCCATCCACTGCAAACATTTAAAAATATATTGAATCCTATCTCTATCCTTTTTAATATATCGAATGCATCACACAATGCTTTGTTTTGTAATGTTTTTTTAATACATTTAAATATATATATATATATATATATATATATATATGTTTGTGTATATTTGTTCATTTATTATTTAAAAATTTCCGTTAAATTTTCAAGGAAAATTATGTGAATGCACATTAAATCAAATTGTGCATGTAATTATTTCTTCTGCAGAGTATTTGAAAGTAAGGTCACATGACCCAGAGGAGGCAATTCGACACGACGTCATTGTGTCCATTGTGACTGCCTCCAAAAAGGACCTCGCACTCGTCAACGATCACCTGCTGAACTTTGTGAAGGAGAGGACTCTAGATAAACGGGTAAGCGCCAGGCTCTCTTTGTGCATGTTTGTTTGCTGTCTCCTAAACAATCTTTATTAGTTCTGCAGTCATTTTATTTCATGCATAATATCTGAGGGCCTTTTCTCCCATTAGTACCCCAAATGAACCAGAGACTTTGACATCTTCGCATTCAGGGCAGAGTCGAGCTGGAATACATTAGCTTCTTGTTTCTTTCCAGACACACTCCATTTCTTCTCCCTATAATTTAATCAGCAGTCTCCTTTAGCCACCCGAGCTGGAGGGGACGGAATGATATAAATTGGACAATAACCATTTCTCAGCCTTTTCAAAATGCTTTCAGGGAGAAATTTAATCGAAGAGCCCCCTGTGTTCCTGGACAAATGACACCGCAGTAGTCAAGGCGTATTTCCATATCATCCTATTACACCTTGTTTGCTTCTGTTGCTTACCATACATAAGCTGTGGCTTTATATGCAGGAAATGTTATATCGGGCTATTTAGCTTCAGCTGTAACTAAATGGATGTTTTTATGACTTGGTAAAACCTTAAAAGCAGTCATTTCTCTGACATGTTCATGCTGAGGCAAAATGTGACTACAGGCTAGATTAAATATGATTTCTCTTTCTTAATGTATTCATTTTTACTGTTTTACTGTAGACGTGTTCCAAAATGTAGTAAGCTGCCCACTAAGACAAAATTTTTAATCATAATTGGCTATAGATTCTTTTATGAATTCCAGATGTTTCGAAAGTTTGGGGTCAGTTAGTCTCGCGTAGCCAGACCTTCAGACTGACGGCAGAAGGTCTGGACTCTATCGCAGCTTTTCTTGGTCGAGATGACGTTTGACTGACATGTAACGCAACCAATCACAGGTCGTTTTGTTCCGTTTCATGTTTAGGGACGTGCCAATATAATGTCGATGTCACTACAATAACAGACCGGCATGCGTCTTAATAAATTATTCATTCAAGAACGTTGTGGAAGTTTACTGCAACAATGGAGCCGCGAACTTCACATACATTTGAAAAAACAGCGTTTAGTTGATCCTGGTAAGCGCTCATTTGTCACAGTTGTAAACACAACGGCTTTCATCTTCCACGAGGGGTTTTGGCGTCACGGCATTTGTTTCCAGGCGGACTGTTAAAGAACGCGACACACACGTCTCGCGGACATCCTGTAGAATTCAACCAATCAGGTTGCGACTTCGAAACTCCTGAAGTGTTTCCAGAAAAGTGTGCCATATGCATCAGACGTTTAGCCAACGTTCCGTGGGCGTGACGTCTGAGGCTGAGACTAGGGGTCAGTAAATGTTTTGATGATGATGATGATGATAACAATGTTTCTTGAGCACCATATTAGAATGATTTCTGAAGGGTCATGTGACACTAAATAATGAGTAATGATTTTGAAAATTCAGCTTTGCCATCACAGGAATAAATTACATAAAAAAAAACATTAAAATAGAAAACACTTAATTTTAATACTAATAGTTCACAATAATACTGTTTTTACTGTATTTTTGATCAAATAAATGCAGCCTTGGTGAGCATAAGACTGATAATGAAACTTTTTGCTTCAGAAAAAATGTAAAGTTTTCTATTTTTTTATTTAATAATTTTTTTTATTGCATAAATTAAAAAAATCAAAAATACAATAACATCTTGTCCCTGTAAAATATATTTTCTGGCTCTAAGGGTATGATTTTTACACGGGAGTAGAATAATCTCGCTGAGTAGAGTTTCTTGTTGTGTGTTATCTTGCAGTGGCGGGTCCGTAAGGAGGCTATGATGGGCCTGGCTCAGATCTATAAGAAGTACGCCTTACAGGCGGAGGCCGGCAAAGAGGCAGCCAAGCAGATCTCCTGGATCAAAGACAAACTGCTCCATATTTACTACCAGAACAGCATCGACGACCGGTGAGTAAAGATAAAGCAGGAGGTCTTTTAAAGTTGCAGTAGGGAGTTTTGAGAAAATGTTGACTTAGCCTGAAAATTTGAACAAGCACAACTTACAGGTCCAACCCCCTTGCTCTCTGCTCCATTCTCAAACCGTATAGTTTGCCGATAGTGCTGCGCGGGTCGGGGCGAGACAAATAATAAAAAAAAATTAGCCTACATTCAAATTAATCGAGGATGGATGACAGATAAATCATTATAATGTGTTGATTTTAATAAAGACACGGAACTCTTATCATGGTAAAACTAAATGAGCGTCACTCTTTTACGTTTTCAACAACGTAATTCTCTTTAGAGAAAATCAATCAAGGAAAACATATCAGGGCATTTACTACAGTTGTAATTTTTCAATGTAAATTATTTAATTTGATTGGTAACAGCCTACCGTCTTATTATTCTGATTTAATATATTGATCAAATTAAGGAATATTTTAAAAGAAAGATGGAGCATAGGCTACATAAAATTAGAGGGAAAAATGCCCTATTTTAAAGGTAAAAAAATTATTCTGATAAGAGTGTTTGCCAACAGTGATGTATTGAAACATTGACAATTTAACTTTGAAGGGAGTAAAAAGCCTCTGTTTAGGATATTAAGGAAATTTTGGCCAAAGAATAACTTTTAATTTAAATAAATGTTAATTTTAAATCAGCCTACTTCAGTGTGATATTTTACCATATTATCATGCTTAACATTGAGAATTTGAAAAATTGTAATGATGATCAGATGCAGATCTAAATCAAAGAATATCATATGTTTGGGCGGTTGGATTATTTTTAACAGCGGATTCGGGTGACTCAAAGTGCACCAGATTAATGAATTTATCTTTAAAATGTACAAATTTTTCTTCCTGGGGGGGGGCATGCCCCCAGACCCCCCTAGAGGTAACGAACTCCACCCAAATATTCTCTGCTCCTGTATTAATAAACCTACGTTGAACTCAAAATAATGAAGTGCAGTATTTAGCTATTTATTTATCACATACACCACTCCTGCTCATGGGTTATTTTTTTTATTTTTTTTTAAAGAGACTCCCACAAAGATGAAATCATAATTCGAACCCTGGAATTAGACCATATCGCATATATCGATATAGTTCAAATTTGCGCTATGATCCTTGATCCAAGCAAGCTGCTGACTGCTTTTGTAGAAATACGTATATCGTGCATTCTATCAGTTGCAGTTCTGGCGCCTCCGTCTCAACAGCATTTAGTGTACAACGCGACAAATATACTCATATCAAATGTTAACGCAGAGGAACGGGACACATCAGTTCAGTGAGTTCACAAAAGTTAATTATTTGCATGTGCTTTAAAGCCTTGCCGGTTAAACATGTCATTCACTGCTGATGCGCTGTTCTAACATGTGCTTTACTGAGCGCGAGAACACCCGACACGCACATGCACTAAAAGGCGGCGTAACAGCGCCTGGTTACTGGACTAAGTTATCTTTCGAGTCTTATTTCGCTAATACTCTCAAATACACACAAGGTTTACATAAGGAAAGTTGGTTATGTCTAAACTGAAAGCAAACCGAGAAAATTGAGAGAAATCTGCTTGTCAAATGCGCATGTATATTAGACTCGTCGCGTACAGATCTTAAAGAGACAGTAGCCCTAATAATAAACATGCAGCCGCTTGTCCTTAAAGGGATAGTTCACCCAAAAATAAAAATTCTGTCATTATTTATTCACTGTAATGTTGTTGAATAAACCTGAATTAATTTATTTATATGGGGGGGGGGGGGGGGATTCGGGGGTTCAAAATGAACAAATCTTTTTTGCGAGTCATTTCGTTCGTTGAATGAACGAAATGATTCGAAAAAAGATTTGTTCATTTTGATCGAGTCTTTTTCGGAGTCATTTTTTTAATTCAACGAATGAAATGATTCAAAAAAAGATTTGTTCATTTTGATGAACGAGTTCAAACAGGAGAGTCACAAACGAGTCAGTGCAGAGTCTATTGAAAAAGAGTGCTGGTTTCTGACAGGCCTTGAATGTGCCATAAAGTTTGTAAGATATATATATATATATATATATATAAGATATTTATGTCACAGTGAGGAAATTTAAACTTGCGACAACACAACACCGGAATTACCGATAACATCGGGGGAGGGTTGTTTTGAATGCGCACTCGCTTTTCACTTTCACTATTGAATTCGCGATCATGCGTACTCAGTGTATTGGGAGCGGTGGTACTACTGACCACACATTTTAAAAGATATGATAAGCCCCTTCACACAGCGCTTTGAACCCGGCAAATTGCCAGAACGCCTTCTGTGTGAACGCAAACTCGACACGGGATTTATCCGGGATCGATGCCGGGCTGGGGACCTAGTAACATTGCCGTGTTCAGTCCCGGAACGTGCGCTGTGTGAACAAAAGCCGTAATAATGCCGTGTCGTAGTGATGACGCTGAAGCCGGGATCGTTCGCCAGCTGTGAAATGGTACGTAAAGCGCAAGTTTATGGTCGAATCAGAGAAAACATGGAGAAGTGTGGTTTCACGAGAGAGAGATCGCAGCTCATAAGCAAACTTAAGACGCTGCTGAGATTACAAGTCACATCGATGTCACGTGTCTTTCCGGAACATACACGGGTTGTGTGTGAACGTGCTCTCTGATTCCGGCAAATCACTGGCAGTGTGAATGAAGCAAAATCAAACGAACCCGGGTCAAATCCCGTGTATTTTATCCGTGTATTTTCCGGAATCTCTGTGTGAAAGGGGCTATACTGTATGGGGCAGAGCAGGTGCTTACAGTTTAAAATTGTAGTGCCTGGTGTACAACTGAACTAAATGGTTTTTATTTCTATAAAAAAGCAAAAAGACAGTGGGGGCTTTGCCACGGTTGCCAAGTGATGTAATTGTGTATGGCCTACCACCTTGTAACACTGGTAATACCGACTACCCCAGCAAGTCTACAATAAGCGCTTGTTATAAAGCTGAATCTCCTCTATGAAGGAGCTCTGCTGGGTAATTGAATTTTATAAGATATTTCGCAGGTTGTTGGAATTTAAGGACCACTGGTGGACAGAGGATTTGAGATTGTGCAGTTTACAGAGAAACCCCTTTGACAGTACTGATGCCATGGCACATTCTTGACATTAACAATCCAGTCATGTTTTTAAGGCTTGAGGCGACTTCTCAAATGAGAACATAGAAAAATGACCTCTAAGAGCCTGTATGCTTAGGTTCAAGCTGAGGATTTTCAAAGTCCTCTTGTTTTTAGCCAGTGTTAAGTGATTCTGCAGAGCTGAAGACAAGGCCAGTCATAAAGAAAGAATAGTGATGTCACCAGACAGACGCTTGCTAACACAGATTCAGTAACTCATTGCTCGGTGCCTGTTTATGTAATGCCTTAAAAAGCTGTTATATTGCACATTGTGGGTTATGTGAATATTTTACACATTTTAATGCATTGTCTTTTTATAAAGGGTTTTAATTATAGTTGGTAAAATTGTTACAGCAGTTAAATTATTAGATTTTGAAATTGCAGTGATGCTAAAAATTATACAGATAATATTACTATGGTAGCTATATTCATAAACTCTTTTGCTGAAAAATAAGGGCATATTGGTTTTATTTCCATACCATTCAAAATAATTGTTCAAAGAGAATTGAAAATCATACTTGCAAAACTTGAGACAAACTTGATCTAGGTTAACCAGCTACTTAACTATATCTTGAAGATGTGGCTTGGTAAGATTTTTTTGCAATGTTTTTGAGAAGTCTCTTGTGCTCACCAAAGGCTGCATTTATTTAATAGAAAAATACAGTACAGTAATGTTGTCAGTATCACACGATCCTTCAGAAATCATTCTAATATGCTGATTTGGTGCTGGATTCTTTGAGAAGACGAGCTGTCGGTAGCTGCAGTCATCAAGTCTAACTAAGGCAGTGTACATTGTAGTTTGTTTAGATTGTAGGAGGCAGTGCTTAGAAATGGAGACAAAGACGACCTTAAATGCTAAATTCAATGTACTCTGCCTTAGTTTTTCATGTTATGTTATGTTAGGACATAAGCAGCAGATGTTAAATGGATTCTTAAATTTGTAATTCCACAGTGTTCAAGAAACATCATTATTATAAGTGTTGAAAACCGTTGTGCTGCTTGCTTAATATTTTCATTGTTCACACGTTAGTTTTGGATCCAATTCATACTAACTATTAACTACAACTTTTTCCTTAATAAACTCCTAATTACTGCTTATTAATAGTTATTAAGGTAGTTGAGTTTAGGTAGTGGGCAGGATTAAGGGATGTAGAATATGGTCATGCAGAAAAAGGCATTAATATGTGCTTTATAAGCACTAATAAACAGCCAATATCCTAGTAATATGCATGTTAATTAACACCTAGTTAATGGTGAGAATTGGACCCTAAACTAAAGTGTTACCTTTTTGTGGAAACCATAATACATTCAGGATTCTTTGATGAATGGAAAACAACAGCATTTAGAACAGCAAAAGAACAGCATTTTATTTGAAATTAGATTTTTTTTTTTAGAACTATTTTGATCAATTTAACATGTCTTTGCAAAATAAGACATGAAATCATCAAAAATGGCTTCATTGTGCTAGTCAACAGAGAGCTTACAAGTCACTTATATAAAGCTTGAATTGTCAGTATTGGCTGATCATGATGACAAGAAATCGGTAGTCTGTATTATCGGCTGCAAAAATCCACCAAAGATGACCACAGATTCTCTTCACACTAAACCCAAGAATGGAGCCACAGGATGAAATGCAGAGATGGTCGCAGTTCGGGCTCACAACTTGTTTCACTTCTTTTTAAATTTAAATGCACATGCTGAGTTAATTTGCGGTTATTGTTTGAAACATGATTCCTTATCCTGTCTTGTAATCATTTCTGACCTTGTTGATGTTTTTGTGCTCTGCAACCAAAGTACTTTTCATTTTCAAGCTTTCATGGCGTGTTGCATGCAGCTTGTTCAGATTACCCATTTGAACTCCTCTCTGATGAGTTGGTTTATAATGTTATTGCATTATTAAAGCATGTGATGACAACTGTGTGAAAATGCAATTTCGTGTTATGATTGGGCCATCAATTTGAGATTTGAGCTCACTTGAATGCTGTCTAAGCTCAGTTAAATTTGGGTAATGACATGTCAAAGAAAACAATGTGCAATCTCAAAGGAATGTAAATTAAAAAAAAAATGTGTGTGTGTGTATATATATGTATGATTCAATCTGATTTGATTTGTTCGCTAGGTTGCTTGTGGAGAGGATCTTCGCCCAATATCTCGTGCCTCACAATCTAGAGACTACAGAGCGAATGAAGTGCCTGTATTACTTGTACGCCACATTGGATGGAAATGCTGTCAAGTAGGTGCAGTAATTCTTGTTTTATTCATTTAAAACATCTGCTTGTGCAGAAATTGAGTAGATAATTTTGAACCATGCAACCTGCAAACAAAAAGCCCCATTCTGTTAAATATTGTTTAATTTAGAAATGCATCATGTTATGGAAGTAAAATTGTTTCATTATGTTTTTAATGGAAAATAGGATTTAATAAGGTGCTTGTGGGTCTGAAAAGAGTTTATGGGACCTATGAAGATGTATTTGCAGACATGGAATGTTGATTGTGGTTGTTGTGGTCTATCTCTCCTATAGAGCTCTGAATGAAATGTGGAAGTGTCAGAACATGCTGAGACACCATGTCAAAGATCTTCTGGATCTTGTTAAACAGCCAAAAGTTGGTTTTCCTCTCAGTTCCTCTTTGTTTGGTTTTGGTTATAACTTTTCTGATTTCTCTATATTACATGTTGTACTTCTGGTTGAACATTCTTGAATTCCTTTATCCCCCAGTCTGACTCTTACAACAAGGCCGTGTTCTCAAAGGTCATGGTTATCACAAGTAAGTCGTGTGTGTTCTTTTCAGTGCTGTTAGATTAATCTCCTGCCAAATACAATCAGTATTTTATATTTTTGTGTAAGAACGTTCACTGAGGGGGAAACATATCTCCATCTCTGTGTTAAAGAAAACCTGCCAGACCCTGGGAAGACGCAGGACTTTGTAAAGAAGCTCGCTCAGGTTCTCGAGGAGGACGAGAAGATCAGAAAGCAGCTGGAGACTCTCGTGAGCCCATCCTGCTCGTGTAAGCAGGCCGAGATCTGCGTGGTAAGAACCATATTTCTTCACCTTGCAGAAAAATCAGTTTTTTACCTTTTGTAGTTTAAGTTGTCTCAGTTTGTGGCTGTGTTTGCACTCCACAGAAAGAAATCACCAAAAAACTGGGCAGCCCCAAACAGCCCAGCAACCCTTTCCTAGAGATGGTGAAGTTTTTATTGGAGAGGATAGCACCCGTTCATATCGACACAGAGTCTATCAGGTACATTAAGACTTTTAAATACCGGGAATAAATATACCATAATTTGTGCGCTGTCTCACTGCTTCCTCTCTTTCTGCAGTGCACTTATCAAGCAAGTGAACAAATCTATAGAAGGAACTGCTGATGATGAAGATGAGGGAGTCCCGACTGAGCAAGCGATCAGAGCCGGCCTGGAGCTTCTGAAAGTAAATAAACTTCTACTAGACCCATTACCGCACTGGACTGTGTCCGGTGCTGGTGTTAAATCCCATTAGCACAGAAACATACATGCCTGTCAATATTTGGATTAAGTCTGAATTTTTTTGTTAGTTTGTTGCTCCAATATAGCTACTGGGTTTATTTTCATTTTATTTTTTATTTTAATTCATTTGGTGTCTTTGTCCAAAGCGATTTACATTGCATTTAAGGGTACATTTATATCAGTTTATGTGCTAGCGCCATAGAATACAATCAAATAAAAATAAAATAGTAGAACATTTTATTTTATTTTATTCCTCTGATTCAGATGAACCATTAATTCAACCAAACAGTTATTGTTTGATTCCAAATGTTACATATAAGAATTAAATCATTATGAAACATTACTATGAATCTGTGCAAACGGTTTCAATTAATTGATTAAAACTTGATTCACCTATTCATGTACTGAATCAAACTTGCCAATACTATAGCATTTTTACTACTGTATTTTTAAATGAGAAACAGACCATTTTTAGAAAACTTAATGGCCCAATCAAATCCCAGCAGAATGTAACCTTTTTTTAATTATTATTAGTTTGTTGGTATGTGTTCATTGCTGTACTGAAGTGTCTTTACGCCCCTCAGGTCCTGTCCTTCACCCACCCTGTGTCGTTTCACTCTGCCGAAACCTTCGAGTCTTTGCTGGGCTGTCTGAAGATGGACGATGAAAAGGTTGCAGAGGCCGCACTGCAGATCTTCAAAAACACTGGCAACAAACTGGAGGAGAGCTTCCCACACATCAAATCGTAAGTTTGAGGCTGTCTCATGGATGTGCTCAGAAGAGCATATTTGGGCTTTCGTTCTAGAGGAGTGATGCTGCTTGAATTGTTCCACCACTTAAAACGTTTTAAACATGCTGAAGACTGTTTCTTATTTTGTGATTTCTGAGATGCTCTGCCACTTGAAATTGGAAAAACATTTTCTATTGTCCTGTACAGTCATTCATAAAGTGGATGTTGCCATTCACTTCTGCCTGTTTTACTTCTTTTTGCCCCCTAGAGTCCTGTTACCAGTACTGCAGCAGAAAGCAAAGAAGGGTCCTCCTCGCCAGGCCAAATATGCCATCCACTGTATCCATGCCATGTTTTCCAACAGAGATACACACTTTGCACAGATATTTGAGGTAAGATTGTGAAGAATAGTCTTGGTGTCTAAAATATATCTGGAATAATGTTTTTGTAGTTTTGCTGTTGCTCTGATATGACGTGACCAAGACCTCCACATATTCACCTTAAAATTTTACCTGGATGCCCTGACATTCTAACCAATTGCCTTCTATCTGCCACAGCCTCTGTATAAGAGTCTAGACACAGACAACATGGAACAGCTCATCACCCCTTTAACGACACTGGGACACCTGGCCATGCTGGCCCCGGAACAGTTTGCAGCTCCGCTCAAATCTTTAGTGGCCAATTTCATCGTTAAAGACCTGCTAATGAACGACCGGGTAAATTACAGCACTGCTCATTACTGTTTCCGCAATAAAGCCTGAATTTTGATGAGAGGACACATCAATCAGTGTGTCACAGCACTGCATAGAAATGCACATTTTTATATCTCCCCTTCTGGTGAAGTAGTGCAGTATGCGAGCACTCAAAATGAACTCTCAGATACTTGCTGTATAAACGCCTCTGGATTGCTTCACTGTAACATACATTGTGAACCCAAAGTAATTTTTTGTAAATAAACATTTGTGTATTTTCTGGCCATTACAGGATGGGCATAAATTATAAAATTAGAATATATATTATATAAATTAAAAGTAAATAAATTATTGTAAACAGATTTTTGACTTGGATATATTACTGTTCCAATGTATAATATTCCAATATTAAAAACAATATATTCCAATATCATAATGCCAATAATAAATATTACATTATTTATATATATATATATATATATATATATATATATATATATATATATATATATATATATATATATATATATATATATATATATATATACATACACACACACGCACACATTATTAATATGGTTTGTGTACTTTTTATTTAAGTATATTTTGGATTAAAATGTTACTGAAAAAATATGCCAAAAATAATAAATAGAATATTCATATGATTAAACTCTCATTTAAAGTATAATTTTAAAATGATTAAATGTTAATATTTGTTTATAAAATCTCAAGGGAAATCTTTGTGTGTGTGTTCTAACTTCAATATAAATAATGACTGTTCTTAAGGTCAGTATGAATGTGAACTAACATGGAAAAAAATAACATTAGACATTTAAATCGTTAATCACACTTATTTGTATAACAATGAATCATCAGCCAAAGTTTCATGATCGTGAAAGCACTGCTGATAATGAATACCATAGCTGGTCAAGAGAGCAGCATTAAATATGCATGTGTTGTTTATTTGCCTGTAGCATGAACTAATTTAGATTCATTTAATTAATGTGATTTTATGGGTGTGTGCTTGCTTAAGGCTTAAATCAACCCAGTATAATTATGAGAGTAAATGTGTGAGAAAGTTCAGACCGTATCAAACAAATGAGATCCCGTTTACTAATCTCATTTGATTGACCTTGTGGGCACAGATTTATTTAATTTTGCAGTAGTTTTAAATCAAGTCGTGTGCTTTAATACACATAGACGTGTGACGCATCATTTGTCTCCTCGCCTCTATTACAAGCGGTGTGCTTATTTTTAGTTGTAACCTTGTTAGCAAACTTTCAGACCAAGCAATAAAGGGTTCGGCACACTCTCTTGTTTTGGAGAAATCTGATACTGATCTAGATTTTCTGTTTGCTGCAAAGATTGCTGGCAAGAAAACCACCAAGCTGTGGGTCCCAGATGATGAAGTCTCTCCTGAAACATTGGCTAAGGTGAGACGCTCAGTAAATAAATCACAAGTTCAGCTAAGATTTGTCTTTTGCCATTTATTATTCATTTTCCCAGAGTGAATCACATCTCAGCCTGTATTGCATAGATTCCCAACAAATATGGCTTGACAGGTTCTTTTCTTCTTTTAGTTTTTTTTTCACCTTTATTTTTTAAATAAATGACACCTAAACTTGCAGTCACAGGAAATGAAACTAGCGAGTAAATTATGAGTTTAATTTTCCTCTTGTCTTTGTGCGTTTCAGATTCAGGGTCTGAAACTGATGGTCAGGTGGTTGCTCGGCGTGAAGAACAACCAGAGTAAATCTGGCAACTCCACTCTGAGAATGCTGACGGCTATCCTGAGCAGCGATGGCGATCTGACGGAGCAGGGCAAGATGGGGTGAGTGGCACTTTGAGTCAGTCACACATGCCCGGCCTAAATGCATAGTTCCAAACCCTTCACTAGTGACTATCGTGAGCTGTGATGTAAAATAAAAAAAATACAGGTCAATTTCATGGTTTTCAAGAGCACTCAAAAACAGCATTTACATCCGATAAATAAATACTACCGTTCAAAAGTTTGTAAAGATCGGTAAGATTTTTGGCTGTTTTTGAAAAAAGTCTTATGCTCACCAAGCCTGCATTTGTTTGATCAAAAATAGTGAAATTATTAGAATTTAAAATAACTGTTCTCTATTTTAAAATATTTTAATATACAATGTATTCATGTGATCTTTAGTGTCACATGATCCTTCAGAAATCATTTGAATGTGCTGATTTTGGGCTCAAGAAACTTTTCTTATTATCAATGTTGAAAGAAATTGTGCTGCTTAATATTTTTATGGAAACCATTATACATTTTTTTTTTTTTTTTTTGCAATCTTTGGTAAATAGAAACAGTTTGTACATTATGCATTTCTTTGCTGTCACTTTTGATGAATTGAATGCATCCTTACTGAATAAAAGTATTAATTTCTTTCAGTTTTTTTAATTTTCCCCTTTTATTAATTATACATTTTTTCACAAAAAAATGAGTTTTCCCCCTACTAATACTGGGGGGGCCCAGTCTTATTAAAAAATATACTTTCAATTTAATAGGAAACTTCAACAACTCTTTGGCTGGAAAATGATGGCATACATGGCAAAACATTACTGATGCTTTTATTTGTATGTTGTGATGTGGGAGTGATTTTATGTGCTGGATTTCTGTGTGTGGGTGTACAGGAAGCCGGACATGTCTCGTCTGCGGCTAGCAGCCGGCTGTGCGATTCTTCGTCTCGCTCAGGAGCCGTGCTACCATGAGATCATCACCCTGGAGCAGTACCAGCTCTGCGCCCTCGTCATCAACGTAAGACCCATCACCGGCTCCTCATCTGACTGCATATTTGTCTAATGTAAAAAAAAAAGATCATAACATTGTTTTAATGGGTTACTCTGCTCTGACTAACAGGCTGGTTGGTTTTGTAGTGATTCACTGTATTCCTGGTTACCCGCCATGCTTTGAAGTCTTATCTGATGTGCAGGTTATGACAAACATATCTTTGAGGAAGCCTCACCAAGGGTCACTTAACTGTTGGCTGCAAACCGACCGTTAAAATCAGAAGTCAGCTTCCAAATAATGCCTCTCTTATTGCAGATGTAGCCTCAGTATGAATGGTCATTCACAATCCATTTTACTTTTATAGGATGGATGACTATTTCAGAGTACAACTGGATGTTTAAGCAGAAAAAAACAGGGTGGGATTAATTGGATTGTTGAAAGTGGGTGTTTCATATTAAAATGGAGCCAGACCAAATGTATGTTTGACCAAAACCAAAGCTTAAGCAGGATGTGCAGGCTGTTAGATAATATTGCTAACTGTCAGTCAAAAGGTGACATCAGAAGAAAAATAAAGCGGTTTCAGAGGAAGAAACCGATCAGTCTTTCACAACAAGTCTAAATATGTATATTAAGAAATTAACTGGGGGTCCATTTTGGTTTTCACGTTGATCTGTACAGGAAACAAAAACGTTGTAGGTTAAACCCTGCAGGAATGGACAGTGTTGCACAAAGCTGGTGCCTGGTGGTGGCACTTAACCCTAGGTCGCTGCAAGGTTATTGTTCCTGGAGTGTTTTGTAAACTGTTGATGAAAAGCATCAGCTAAATGACTCATTAGGAACTGAGTGCTCTTCTCTTTCTCAGGATGAGTGCTATCAGGTGCGACAGGCCTTCGCCCAGAAGCTGCACAAAGGCCTGTGCAGATTGCGTCTGCCGCTGGAGTACTTGGCCGTGTTCACGTTGTGTGCCAAAGACCCGGTGAAGGAGCGCAGGGCGCACGCCCGGCAGTGCCTGGTCAAAAACATCAACTTGCGCAGGGAGTACCTGAAACAGCACGCAGCAGTCAGCGGTAAGGACAGTCTGTCTAAATCCTGCTCTAAAGGTTCATTTGGTTCATTTACAAATATTAATAAATTTTTGTTTTTTTTTATAAAAAAGAAACATACAACATCACTGGTCAGTCAGTTTTTTGATCAAATGACTCCTCTGAGTTATTTTAATAAAACTGTACAAAAAGATTCATTCCTGTCCAGCTTTAGCATTTCTAATTGATTTTCTGTAGTAGTAGTAGTAAACAGTTTTTGGTTTAAGTGTGCTGTTTATTACAGTGTTTTAAGTCGAGTTGTATAGACTTTCAATGAATCAGTACAAAAAGATTACTTAAGCCACTACTGTATTATAAGGTTGGAAATCTTTAGTCAACTCACGATTCATTTAGATTTGATTCAGGTCACAATGCCATTCCAAATTTATTCTCAGTGCATCTTAATCTTTCAGCAACATCAGTTATTAATAATTAATGAAAAAATTGCCTTTTTTGGGGTTGATCCACAGTCCTTCCAAAGAGAATTGCAATGAATCCATCGGTTTTTAGTTATGAATGGTTATTTGAGGTGAGGGCGCTTTTAAAAGCTAAAAGAATCATTCCGGAATCAGAACCAGAATCAAATTCCTTATTAAAGAGGCACACACATTTGGTGTGTTTGTGTGCAAGTGATCTTTATTAGTTAATATTCACGCGTCCAGCACAGGGAAATCTTGAGATGCTCTGTTGAACTGTTCATCAGGGTCATTATGCAGAAGACTCAGTTATGTCTGTCCTGTCAGGTGGATTTGCCAGTCCGTTGTGTTGGTTTTTCTTCATCTGTTGCTTTTGGAATTAATTCATTGCATGTCAGCATTTTGTTTAAATTTGTTAGTCTCAGACCCTTTAAGAATGTTCCAATTGTAATTCATATTCATGAACCACAGTACTATTGCTATTGCCACAGTACATACCATGCTATTGTAAAATATTGTGGGACCTGGCAAATGCCCAGGATTTTATAATACTCGCATTGTGTGTGTGTGTGTGTGTGTGTGTGTGTGTGTGTGTGTGTTGCAGAGAAGCTGATATCACTCCTGCCGGAATATGTGGTGCCATATGCAATTCACCTTTTGGTCCATGACCCAGACTACGTGAAAGTCCAGGACATTGAGCAGCTCAAAGACATCAAAGAGTGAGTCCACACGAGCTCCACCGGCTTCTCTTCCATCTTTAATCTGAGAATGTTTATCTCTTTATTAGGTTGTCATTTCAAGCTTTGGATGAGATATTTGTTACCAATATGTTGCCCTTCAAATTTTCATAAACAGTGGAGAAAATGTGCAGCTTGTTAGATGTTTGGCTGGCTGCCGAAAACACTGATAAATGGTGTTCCAGAGTTGCCATCTGCCTTTAATCTTGAAAATGATGTTTCTCTCTCCCTTCCTCTCTCTCTCATATCTTCTCTTTCCCTTCAGGGCTTTATGGTTCGTTTTGGAAATCCTAATGGCCAAAAATGAAAACAACAGCCATGCATTTATCAGGAAAATGGTGGAAAACATAAAACAGACAAAAGATGGACAGTGTCCGGATGATCCCAAGATTAATGAGGTCCGTCTTGTTTCAAGAATGCTTTGCTTTTTTCATGTGGCTATTCAAAAGTTGTTCTAACAGGGAAAACCTTAGAAATGTAAATGATTTTCAGAACTGGACATTTATGAAGTAGTACTAACAAAACTTGTAAATGTCTATAGTCATTATAAATATTTTATACCGTTATATCGCCCATGCCTATTTAAATGTTTTTATTTACACTGTGCTCAATTATCTCTCTTCTCTCTCTTTCTCCTCTCCAGAAACTGTACACAGTGTGTGATGTTGCCATGAACATCGTCATCTCCAAGAGCACCACATACAGTCTAGAGTCGCCTAAAGATCCTGTACTGCCTGCACGCTACTTCACACAACCGGACAAGGTGCTTAACTGCTGCCTTTCTGTTGAACTGCTGCAGGATTTAGTTGTAGAAATAATAGAGAATTTTTTTTATTTTATTTTTTTTGCTGGAAAAAGGACAGGAAAGTGGATAGTCAGAGAGAGTCAGTATAGGATTGTGACCGGATTTGAACCCATATCTCCCATAAACAGCAGCTCTTTATTTATGTATCATGAACCATACACGTTTCTGCCCTGGAGTGGAAAAGTCACTTACATTTATGAAATCTTAGAGTAATTGAAATGTCTGTAGTGTATAGAACATTTTCTTGTTGAGCTTTTTTTGCGTGCAATGTCAGAAAAAAAAAAGCTTAACATCTTTATCTAGTCAGAAGTTAATTTTGATTGGTTAGCAGGTGTGGAAGACCTGCTGCTGGTAAAAACTTAACCTAAAATCAGTTTCAAAAAAATGTCTGTTCAAAATGATTTTTCTCCCACTCAATCACTATATCTTTCAATGTCCTCGCTGCTTTTCAGAATTTCAGTAACACAAAAAACTATCTGCCTCCTGAGATGAAGTCGTTCTTCACCCCAGGAAAGGTACATATTTCACTTCTATTCTCTGCTTTTAACCTTCTTCAGTCCAATAGGACTGTGAGATTGACTGCCTGATTCTCTCCGCAGCCTAAGGCAGCAAACGTGCTGGGCGCCGTGAACAAGCCTCTGTCCGCCACAGGAAAACTGCAGACCAAACTCTCACGAATGGAGACCAACAGCAACGCCAGCAGCAACTCCAACCCCAGCTCCCCCGGCCGCAGTAAAGGACGGTTAGTGTCACAAACACACATACATGTGAGATAATTGTGTTTGAGTTGAGGAGGAAGGTAAGGCAGCACTCGGGACTACGAAAGATCGTCCTTTCAATTAGATATGGTAAGTCTCATTAATTTTAAGGTTGTTTATTTCAGTGTTGTTTTTGATTCATTACGATTCTTTACATTTGCATGCAAATTACACAAGCAAGAAACAACCCATCTAACTGGCGATTTTTGAAAATATGTAGTTTAGCATATTCCTAACAACAACATATTTGTTGCATGATCTGTTCAGTAGCATACATTTGATCCAGATGTCCTGTAAAACCAATGGTGGTGTGCATAAATACACAAGCGTTATAAATAACATTTGACGCACTCCCTCTCCTAAAACTGTAATATTTTTGTTAACACGGAGCTGTCTGAAGTTTGATCTCAAGTAGAGGGCTGCATTGGGATTGAGTCCCGCCGGGTCCCGCGGGACCCAATGCAAATCTCGCGGGAGCGGGCGGTTTGAACTTTGCTGCGGGCGGGAATGGGCGGCTAAAAAAAAAACTGCGGGATCGGGAGGTAGCCTAGCAAGTCGACATGATGGAGAGATGTCAATAAATGATGTGGAAAAGAACCTCAAACAGGTATTTACAGCACAAAACCTATAAGCAAGGCTGACATTTGGACTACTATTATTCATCTTCCTGATCAGTGCGTCAGAATACATGCAGACCAGGGAAATGAAACAAACAACCCCATGAATCTCTTTAATAATAGCAATACAAATACGTGTTTTTTCCTGCGGGACGGGAGAAGACACAAAATCAATGCATCTCTATTATTGTGCGGGAATAAATTCTCAGAGTTTTGCGGGTGCGGGCGGGAGTGGACATGCATATTGCGGGAGCGGGCGAGAGTGTAACACATAAGTTGCGGGAGCGGGCGGTAATGGTCAGAAATTCGGCGAGCTTGATGAAGAAAACTGTCCCGCGCAGGGCTCTAATCTCAAGCCTCATCTGAATCCATTTTATGTTAACAAAACTTTTCATACTGCAAAGTCTGGCTGTGGTATTAACATCCTGCTGTGGACTAAACAAGCTCTATTGAGGTCACAGTGCTTTGTAATCATACCGCCTTTCAGCCTCAACACGAGTGAAAGCAGGAAAGGTAGGTGTTCGGTGACTGTCTCCAAGTCACTGGGTTATTGAATAGGTGTCATTGAGATTCTTTTGAATGGAGTGTTTTATGTGTCTGCGTCATGAAGCCACAATAATTGCTGTTTCCTTTTACCTGTGCTACACTGAAAGAGCACTCTGGGGATGTACTGCTCAATGGCATTGAGATGATTCATGCCTTCCCTCTAGATTTACAATGGCCAAACTCGTAGCTGTCTTTATAATATGACCAAGACAAACAGATGAAAAATTAGAAATGAGTCTTTTATTATTGGTTTCTTCACATTCTTCAATTAGTTGCTAATGCCTTTAACAAGATTTCTAAAAAGAAATTCAAAGTGTAACATGTCTCCCACTGGATGTACATTTCTTTTCTCACCCCAGACTGGACTCGGCTGAAGTGGACCACAGTGAGAATGAAGACATTTCAATGAAGAGCCCGTCTGAGACAGAAAAGCCCAGCAGGGGGCGCAAGCGAGGCGCTGCAGCCAGCCAAGACGACAAGGGCCAGGAGTCCAAACCCAAGCGGGGCCGGAAGAAAGCAGCCAACACGAGCACTGATGATGCCGAGGACCAGTGGGGCGAGGACAGCAGCATGGCAGAGCCGACCATGGAGACTGAAGACGAACAGAACAGCCCACCCAAGAAGGGGCGGCGAGGACGGCCCCCCAAATCAGCAGCCGCAAAGGACGAGACCCCCAGCAAGGGCAGGAGAGGTCGCAGGAAGGCTGCTCCACCTGTAGATGAGGAGAATGAGGAAGAGCAGCAAGAGGAAGAGGAGGAGGAAGAGGATGACGCAGGCAGTGAGAATATGGAGGTGAAGCCCAAAGGCAGACGAGGACGGAAACCAAGGTGAGTGGCTGCCTGTATACACTACTGTTCTTCATCTTATTATTATTATTTATCATATATACTGTATATGAAAATCAAGTGTCAGTGGCTTTGGAACATCGGGAGAAGACATGAAGAATTTTGACGAGAATTTAAAGGAGAACTCCGGGCAATTTTTAAGTTAATCTTGATCGTCATATCTTTGTGAGTAATGTCTGTAGAAAAAAAAACTAACCAGATTGGTGCTTGCAACACGGAGCTGTTCCCCCAAATGCCCAGAGCTCCCACTCAGTTAAAACGGCAGTTATGGGGGCATATACATAAAGAGTGTCTTTGTGCCACTTAACAGACACAAAATGCAATTAAAATGTCTGTCCAACATGAACAGGACCCTTACATGTGAAAAAGGTGCGTTTAGCAACTTAGCCATTGTTTAAATTCACCTAAATAGTGTTTTAGACGGCTAGCTGTAGTCTCGCGCTGAAGTCCCGTGGGAACTCAGTTGTAGCCAAAGGTAAATAGCAGTGTGTAGGTAAAGAAGAAATGGTTCGCGTTTGTGCTGTACAAGGATGACTACACAGACACAACACAGCGCCCAAATGGAAGGATAAATAAAGTTACATTACCTCCACAGTAGTTGCACCCGTCTTCGTCGACGCAATCGCTTTTTTCTTCAACCGGCCCGACTGTGTTGTGTCTGTGTAGTCATCCTTGTCAAAGTGTTCGCTGCAAATGCGGTATAATCTTTAGTGCGTAGTACTTGTATGGGAGTTTGCGCATCAAGTTGAAGTACAACTAGCCACAACTGCAGAATCTCGAGGTCATGGAAAGGAAGACGATGAAAATAAGTTCTTGTATTTTCGAATTCTGTTGCCATAATTCGGAACGGCACAAACGCGAACCATTTCTTCTTCACTTGTGAGCAACTCCGATCATCACTCTTCACACACTACGCTCCTCCCACCTGCACACTGCTATTTCTCTCTCTCGCGCACGCGTGCGCGCGATCAGCGCCGTTTTGCTACAGCGATTCTCAAGGTGATGATACACAGGGCAACTTTTTGAGCAATGTTGCTGGGCAATCTTGCAGAGCGATTGTTGCTTGGGCACTTTCCCATTGAAAATGGGAAATACATTTCTATCTGGATAATTTAGATCGGTCGTGGGTCCTGTCTCATATCTGGTTGCCCGTTGACGGCAACATTGCCCAGCAATATTGCTCAAAAAGTTGCCCTGTGTATCATCACCTTTAAGAATTGTTGCAGTTTCGAATCACCAGTACACTGAACCGAAAACTGTTTCTTTCGGACCCGTCATCTGAGAACTGATGATCCCCGTGGGATGAAAGAATTTATGTCATTGCGTGATGACGTAAAATAACCGGTGAACGAGTTTTTTGAACCGGTTCATTGAAACGAACTGTCCGAAAGAACCGGACTTCCCATCACAACTATTTACCTTTGGCTACAACTGAGTTCCCTGAGTTTTTTTGTTTGTGAATTCTGTTTTACGTGAATATTACAACACGAGGGAAGCACAAAGCTTTGTTTACAAAAGAAAGTAGAGGTTGCAACCATGGAAAGATTTGGATTCGTGCTGAATGAGAAAGGCACATGAGCCCATACATTTAAGCCATTTGTCGGCTAAATATTCTGTTTTGCGATCTGGCAATTTTCCACGAATTTAAAGTAGAAAAACGCTGTAGGACAGATAAATTTTTAAGGCCCGTTCACTCCAAGAACGATAACGATTAAGATATAGTTCTAAAAATCATTCTCAGTGTTAAAGAATAGCAGGGTTCACACCACATCTATAAAGATAATGGCTCAGAGAAACGATATCGTTGAAATTACTTTTAGAACGATTTTATTTTCCAGCTGATAAATGATAAAAACATTGACAGCCATTCAGAATCCATCCTGCTGTAACAAGCTCGAGGAAGTGACAGACAAGCACACGCTCAGAATAAATAGAACAATATCGTCCGCTGGTGTGGACGCTAATATAGATATCTTTATAGTTATTGCTCTTGGTGTGAACGGGCCTTTACTTGCACATCAAATTCTATTTAACAGTTTGTGCTTGTTAGACTTGGTAAGGCACATCAAGTTTATTTGTGTAGCGCATATCACACACCCCTGTAATTTAGTTTTGCTTTCTCTGGGAGCCTAAATAGCCTAAATTTACATTTTACATTAATTCATTTAGCTGACGCTTTTATCCAAAGCTATATACAATTGCTATATGTCAGAGGTTGCACGCCTCTGGAGCAACTAGGGGTAAGCGTCTTGCTCAGGGACACATTGGTGTCTCACAGTGGATTCGAACCCGGGTCTCTCACACCAAAGGCATGTGTCTTATCCACTGCGCCATCACCACCTCTCGCATGCATAAATGTCTCTCGCATGCAAATTAACTGTTCATACCTTTTACAACAAGTGCTATTTATGATGACGCATTTATCTTTGTGGGGAAATATTAAACAAATGTTGTTGTTTTTTTTAATTCAACTTTCTTCTATTATTTAGGTTACCATTATTTACTGATATTTATTTCAATGTTTTACAGGCTGTAGTATGTTGTTTTACTGATGGAAGTGCTAAAATAAACACGTTTATATATATGTGTGTGTGTGTGTGTGTGTGTGTGTGAGACCACTTTATTAGGTACACCTAGCTTAAAATTGAGACTAATTAGACCAGGCAATGTTTAATCAATCTTGCGTGTGAATTGTAGCCTCAGTTTCCTGTTCTCAGCTGACAGGAGTCTTCTGCAGACCTTGGCTCGGTTGTAACGAGTGCTTATTTGAGTTACTGTTGCCTTTTCTATCAGCTTGAACCAGTCTAGCCATTCTCCTCTGACCTCTGGCTTCAACAAGGCATTTTCACTCACAGAACTGCCGCTCACTGGACATTTTTTTTTTTTTTTTATGACCATTCTTTGCAAACCCTAGAGACGGTTGTGCGTGAAAATCCTAGTGGATCAGCAGTTTCTGAAATACTTAGAGCAGCCCGTCTGGCACCAACAACCATGCCACTTTTAAAGTAACTTAAATCATGTTTCCTCCCCATTCTGAGGCTGTTTGAACTTCAGCAGATTGTCTTGACCATCTACATGTCTAAATGGATTTTCTGATTAGATATTTGTATTAACTCACCCTGCCATTGTCAAAGTCCTAAGTAATATTCATGAACTGCATACTAAATTGAGTCTGTACTATGGATAATGTAGAAAAACTACTACTGGAACTTCCTGAATACCCACAAACCCTTTTTTAACATTGGTTGCAAAATGTTTTTTTTTGCAGAGCGGAGGTATCAGAGGCCGCCAGTGATTCTGTGGAATCCACACCTCAGAAAAGGAGAGGACGACCTCCAAAGTCACAGACAGCTGCAAGGAAAGCCAGGTACACAGACCCATGTTGCTAAAAGCTCAGTCTACATGTGTGTCTAGGTCTGTTTCATGGGTTTCATTCGATTCATATAATCTGTTTCAGTGGTGGAAGATCAAAAGCTGCCGCCAACCAGGAAGAGGAGTCTGAAGAGGAGATGGAGACAGCCCAACAGAGTGAAGAGGAAGAGGATGAGCTAATGGACTCACCTAAAGTGAGTTTCCTTTCGCTTGAATTCTCAGTCATGGAAAGCATTGAAAAACATTTTGGGATCTAGGCAAGGAAGATAAACATCTTAAAAGTCTATCCTTAAAACACTTAGGATGATCTTCCTAAGAAGATCTTCAGTTTGGAGACAGGAGATTTGTACCAGAATTATAATAATTGTTTAAATATATAAATTCCACATAGAAATCCACTTCAGAAATCTGTATGAAAATTCAATTAAAATCTTGAATAACTTCCTATATAAATGAATTGGTCAGAAATCTGGAAATGTATAACTATTTAACTATTATTTCCGTGTGGAAATATGCTCCAGAAATTTGTATCTAGTGATCAGTAATGACCATAAATGTCATGGGAATTCATTGTTCAGAAAGATTGAAACTGTTGAGAATATGTACTAATGACATGTTTTATAGGTGCGACGGAAGGTTGGAAGAAGGGACAGAAGATGAGTGCTTACAGACACAAAACGCAAGATTAATTGGAGATTGCTATACTTAAGGAAAAAGTCCCAAAAAGAGGAGTGAACTTGTGGAAAGTTTGGACTTTGGAGCCATGCATCTGCTTCAGCTGTATTTTGCTGTCTTTTTCTGCCGTATGCTTCTGCCCCACCTATCCACCATGACTTGTGGTTCGTTTTCCATTGTTATGTGTGCCGACCATGTGATCTTAATCTTATGAGAAAGTGTAAATAGTTTTTGGGCTCTTACTCCCCCACCCCACCCCACCCCCCCAAGGTTAGGGAGGCAACTTGTATAGCTTTTACCTCCAGCTTTAAATATATTGCACCAGCTGATCTGTCCAAGTAAAGGAAAAAAAAATCTGAACAACTTTTAGCAGTACTGTATGTGTCCTGTGTCTTCTGTATATCATTCTGTACTGTGCTACAACAATAACCATTTTGTAGGTCCCTTTTTTATTATTTGTTCGTCATTTTATCCTTTCCTTTTTTTAACCCTACTCATTTGTGTAATTCTTGTGTGCATATGGTTGTGCATGTGCAAATGTGCCTCTGCAGATAAAAGAAACACTGGTCTGATGATAAATTCATGTCTTTGTTACATTTTACAGCCCAGTATTGATTTTATTAGTGTTTGAAACAGGGAGGAGATGGTACAGAGCATTGGTTTTAATATTGGCCGTGTTGGGAAACAATTGAAGATTCTTCCCCCACCACCAAAATCAGTTTTTCAGTCTGCTGAACCAATAAAATATTCTGTATAAATAACTTGCGTATTTGTTTATTGGTAATGTAGTGTTCATTTAGTCAGGGCTTTTAAAAACTTTTATGCCACTGACCTCAAAATATTATGCGTCCTTTTTGAGGAATCATCCTTCTAAAATATTATGGCAGCTATATATTTTCATGTAAATGTTTTTTTATACTGTGAAAAAATGTATAAGTATATTTAGTAAAATATGATCTGGTAAATATATAGTTATAATTATATTATTACTCCTTAGAGTACTTTTAGATTTCAACTCAGATGCAAAACTATGGCTGGCAAAGGAATAAATTAATTGTGATTAATGTCTTTAAGGATAACATAACGATAACTATATTAGAGTCTACACCAACACAAGATAACATTTTGTTTATTATAAGCACCTGCTGCAGTTTTGTAGTCTGTCTCTTTAAATGCTTGAGCTCTTTAAGTGATCTTTGTGATACATCCTCTGTGCCGGTTACAGTTGTGGTGTGGACTGTGCTATTCTTTTAAATTTATAAAGATTTTAAGAACTATATCTTCATCATTATATTTATCGTCCTTGGTGTGAACTGCCTTACAGTATAAGATCTCATATCTGGGTTCTGCGAAGTGAAAGAGCGACCGACCGAGTATGGTCCACATGTAAACCAAATTTATGATCAGCCAATCATTTATTTGGCATCATTCAAGTGCTTTTAAACCATTCAAGCGCCATAAGATGCAAACGAGAACTGGCGTGCTGTCTGTGAAGCGGATGTCTGTGCAGAAGATTCAGATAAAAAAAAAAAGTTGATTGTGGCAATTCAAATAAATGAAGACATACATCATAAGGTCAGACAGAATCTACAAGTACTGAGTTGTTCGGCTACTGAAACTTAGGCCACTGTCTCGTATGGAATAAATTCTTGTTAGGCAAAACCTGTTTCAATCCAATTGAAATCCATTTTGTCGAATGACGAACCTTATGCTTTTAACTGACTTTTCGTTGATCTGTAAGTAAACAGTTAACAGAACATGTTTTTGTAAGAGGTAGTTTTTCATGCACCCTCTGAGTCCACTGTGCTTACCAGCTGCTGTGTGGCATTTACCGGTACTTGACAACTGGAAATCTATTAGACTGCATTTAACTCAGCAACATAAAGCCGTTTTGTACAATTATAACAGCTTTGTACAGAACTGTTATTTGCATCCATTTATACACCCACACTATGCAGCTAAGAAGAACTCTGCTTCCTGCCAACTGCAACTGAGAATTAAGTAAATAAGACAAACAGTGTTGGTTTATTAAGCAAAGGCTCTTAACGGCCATTTACACACACTGTTAGTGGTCTTTGACTTATCTATCTATCTATCTATCTATCTATCTATCTATCTATCATATTTTACAGCTATTAGTATGTAGCCTACAAATCACCGTTATTTTTTTTTTTTTAGCTGTTTAACTATTATTTATTTACACCATAGTCTCGCATAACACACTGTAGTAAAAGTCTGAATCATCCTTAAGTAAATAAAAATCCTGCTTAGCCTTAATCATTTGCCATGTGTCACAGTGTGTATTGTTGTTTTAGGGTCACGTGACTGTGCTGACCAATCGGAGTGGGGGATGTTACGCCGCGCACTAGTCCTGTGTTCCCTGCGCTCTCATTAAATTCCCTCATCCGTCTAGTAGTTACATAGCGATATCCGATTCATTTAAACGAGTCGATTCTTTCGGTTTGCTGAAATTATTCAATTCGTTTGATTCATCACAATGTTCCCGGAATTCTCATAAGTGACATTTATAGTTAAATGCTTCCGTGTATGACTAAGTTTTTGACTGTGTTTTAGCTTGTAGTTTAGTAGTCTATCTGTGTGCTCCAGTTTGGTGTATATTGAAAAGTGTTTTCCCAACCTTTTTGAGTAATATTATGCCAAAATGTGCATCAACTTCTTAGTCAGTCAACCATTTTATTCACACTTTATTCAGTAACTTCCAAGATACTCTGGCGAAAAATCAGG
Source organism: Gila orcuttii (assembly GCA_026230005.1). NCBI lineage: Eukaryota > Metazoa > Chordata > Actinopteri > Cypriniformes > Leuciscidae > Gila > Gila orcuttii. Next base: position 23,480,975 of record JAPDVR010000009.1, read on the forward strand.
AACTTTTCATATAAGAGATGTATTCATTTGAGAATCGGTTCAACCGAAACATTAAAAGAACCGGTTCATATGAACTATTTGTTCGCGAATCGGACATCACTCCAGATTAGGGGTCGAGTGTAGTGAGCATGTATTTATTAACACATCCCCAGTGTGCATCCTGAGCCGGTCGGTTGCACACAGTCTGTGTGGGGTGTCGATGTTTTATCCATGTGTTTTATTTTCAAGTGAATATTATGTGGCGAATTACAGGAACAACCTCCCGTCGGTTTTGATGTCTCTGCGACTGCAGCCTTGAGAGGGGAAAGGTAGGTTTGATTCATATGGCTCTGATTCTTGCGTTGCAAATATACATTGGATAAAACTTTCGACTGGAACAAATGCTTTGATTGTTATCCGTTCACGCTGAATGACGGTCTTGTGTAGTTTGCGCATGAAGATAAACAGAAACGCCTGTGTGTGAAATGCATGTTTATTTAATGAAAATTACCTTTCTGAAGAAGCTCTTCTGTTGGCGTTTAAACTTTAGTCATACAGGTTCGTCAGGGATCAACATGATGATGTGTCCATTCATAATGATTCCCAAACATGAATTAATGAATGAATAAATGATCAAGTTCCTGATATTTAATTGAGATCATGTACATTTGCTTATGTGTGTTATAAACATATGTGCATAACACACACTCATGTTTTCTTTTAATGTTTTATGGGGACTTTCCATAGACATTATGATTTTTATACTGTAGAAACTGTATTCTACCCCCTTACACTAAATCTACCCATCACAGAAAACTTGCTGCATTTTTACATTTTCAAAAAAACATCACTTAGTATGATTTATGAGCTGTTTTCCTCATGGGGACCAAAAAAAGTCCCCACAAGGAGAAGGATTTAGCTTTGTGGGGACATTTTGTCCCCATAATGTAGGGTTTACCAGGCTACAAACACACACTCACACAATTACATATATATTAATCAAGCACTTTTGAGAATACCGATGACATCATGGACATTTTCTAATTGCTGTAAATGTCTTATATGCAGGGGTGGACTGGGACTAAAAAGTGGCCCCGGGCTTTCTGGCACAGAGCGGCCCACGGTACCCAGACTGCAACACACCAAACATAACACAATGGTTCATTTTGCACAGAGTAATTTTTACACCACTTGCTTACTTAAAAATATAACATGATATTTACAATTTTTACTGAAATAAAGAATTTTTTGTGCTTTTTAAAATGAATGACAAATAAATAAATAAATGCAATTAGAATAAGACATTATAGGGCTGTTACCAATCTAATGAAATTACACAAAATCAATCTTTGCACTGCAGATGTGGCACGGAAGCTGCATCTGAAGTGGCATTTAGATGATTTACACAGAATAGTGTACTAAGATTAATCAAGTTTTAAATAAAAATGAAATGAAATTTTGGAAAAAAATATTATCATTTAAATATTAAGCTAAAACCGCCAGTAGTTGGCAACAAGTCACTTTTTAATAAGTGAATCATTAATTAATTTGCTGCTTCTCAATTCACCTACTTGTACTACGCCCTAAAAGTATATACTCTTTTTGTGAAGGAAAAGTACATAATTTTGAGTACATACTTTTTACAAGCTTTGGGACATACTATCACGTCATAACATAGCGTCTTTAACGGTTGCTCTCTGTCGCTTACATGCATCCTGTCACGAAAACTGACCTGTCAATCATCTTGTCAAAGATAAAATCCTCCATTTAATTAAATTTCCTACTGTATTAGAGAGAAATGCAGAAGCACGTTGATCTGTTGTCACTTGTCTTTCATGCGGAGACTCCTCATATTCATGCATAACGATGCATTTAAAAGTTATTGGCCAAACGGATTTTTATAAAAGTTCACGTTGTTGTTGCAGTTGAAATCTAACACGGATAACATTAAATAAATATTTTTTTATCAGCTTAAATGTTGATTATTAGTCACTCAAACCCCTTTATCTAAACATCTCTACTTAACTGTAGTTCTCGCACATCTGCCATATTTTGTAGTTTTCTGAACACTTTTTATTCGTGTTTGTAGTTGCTGAACCAAATCCTCCTCCAAAGCACAATGGGTTGTGGGCAATATTAGCTGTTATAGTGAGCATGGATCCACACTTTAAGAAATCCACCAAAATAGCCATCCGGATACTTCTGGCATACTCTTTTCAACATATTATGGGACACACTTATTTAATCTCACTTACTGTTTAGGATGGATAGTATGGACATTGAGATGTAGGAATTGATTAATTCAACTGATTGTTTCAAAACAGCTGATTCATTCAGGAACGAAGCAAGTGAATATGTGATTGGGTCATTGAATCATTGACTGAATCATTTTAGGAACGAAACACAACTGTGTTGATCAGAGATGCAAACATTTTGCTCTGACTCCGTTTGAAACTATTTTGGAGCAAAACACTCAATTTTGACGATATTTTGTCTAAAATGTACGTCACATATATTAGCTTAAACCTGGTCTATGTTTTAAATTATTACATTTTAATTTATTAATTATACACCATTGAATAAAGTATTAAATAGTGATGATCTTATAAGGATGACAAATGAGTGTCCGGGTGTGCCGGTAGAAGGACATGGCATTTTAAAACCAGACTGTGCGACCTAAAACTGGACAGATGGCCACCCTTTTTAGCATTTTTATTTTGAACAGTTGGGAAATATTGCTGTATTCAGCCTCGTCATCTTCAGCTCCTGACATCTTACTCGGGCTTGACATGCATACTCGGGCTAGTATCTATAGGCGTACTACAATGCTGTATATTAAAAACATATTAATACATTCTTAGCTTATAAGAATAAGCAATGCTTAGATTTATCTTAACCCATCAGTTATGGGAAACTTGCATGGAGTAGTAAATCTATCAGCTGATATGTTACTGAACAATAAAACTCTTTATCGTTCATTCCATGAGTCAGACCCGCTGTTTCTCTGTAAGAGAATAGTGGTCAGGTGGGTATTGCCTGTTTCTAAATTTAGATGCTGCTGTTCAGTATGCTGAAAACATCCCCCTTGCAGCTGCTTAAATAAGGCCTGTCGAGTTGAGCATTTTAATGAATTGAAGGGACAATCAGATGCAATCTAAGTCTCGTCTAACTCTCCCATCCTTCTGTCAGCGGGTGTGATCTTAAAATAGTCTCGTAATGAGGGACCCTCAGAGTGCTCAACGGTGCAGGGTACTAAGAGAGGTGAAATCATAATGCTCAAAACGGAAACGGTTTTGCAAAACGGTGTTGCTTTGATGGAGGTTTGATATTTTCCAAAGGTGTGTTGGAGCGACACTAGTTGACATCTTTCAGTTAGGTGACATTTAAGCTCGGCGTCCGCTATCTCTTTATTTGATGCAGCGTGTGCTGGACGACCTTTAATATTGCTTGCTTGTTGACAAGACTCTCAAGGCCAGAGAGGCAGCACAAGTCTAAATGACTGCTCAGAAAACGGATATTTTGCCAAGGAGAGAGAATCTATGTAAATGCAGCCTTTTTCAGTTATTATTGTTTCATTTCTAAAAGGGCTCTATTAAAGTGCCTCTATTGTGCTATTTTAAAGGCTCCTAATTTTGTTTTTGGACATCTCCTAGAATAGGTTTAGATGCATCCAAGGTCTAAAAAACACTTTAATTTATTCATTATATACACTGCAGCATCTCCCTTTTTTCTCACAGTGTCTGAAACGGTTCAATCAAGGATTCGGTCCCTTCAAACTCCTCCTTTCTGAGAGCCTGCTTTGCTCTGATTGGCCAGTCTGTTGTGATTGGTCTCGGAAATGAAACTCTCATTACCATATCTGATTTCTGCTCAGGAGCTTCCTCAGCATTTAGATATTTTTTAAACTTGGCAGATTTTGACATTAACAAACACATTACATGACAGGTAATATCCAAAAAAGCATAATAGGGAACATTTTGTGTAGCAAATTAGCTCAAAAGGCTAAATTAATTAAAATTAGCTCAATTAATCTGTTCGTCCAGCGAACACTCAGTGTTGATCGTTTACTTGGCTAATTTTCAGAAAGGATATTTTTTGTGACCACAGAAAAATAACTTTCTTAGCATGTAGCTGTGATCACATCATTAAATTGAAGTTAAGTTCACAACATGCATTACGAAATTGCATTGTGAATTTATATTGGCTTTAAAAGATACATTATGCAAGCCAAGACACTTCCAAAAATAACCATCTTCTTGCTTGCCAATTTTTCTTCCATTTCTGTTTTAATTTCCTTATTTCAGTCAGCAAATCACACACCAAATTGCACACATATACGATCAGCCCACATGCTGCTGTGTTGTCTCTTATGGCTCATCTGTGATTTCAGCAGTGGAGTTTCCCCTTTAGGGCAGCTTGTGATTCAACTGAAGAGCCTTTCTGTTTTTACATAACAGGCATCAGACTACACCAAACCACTGAGGCATTATGAAATAACAAGATAATCATTTTTTCGTTAAAGTATCCCAAAAGGTGAATTACTTATTCACAATGGCTTTGTTACACAATCAAAAACCACCCTTTATAGATTCTGGTCATTTTTGTAATTGTGAAAATGGGATAAAAAACCTTTGCAGACATGTCCTTCTGGCGGCCCACATGAAGGTCTCATCAATTTGCTGGCCAGACCATGTGATTATTGACTGAACCTTGCCAATTGAAATCCAGGAGAGTAGATCAGCATTGAATGTGGATTTGCTTCGAAATGTTCTTTTATTGATCCACGACTTCACTTCTCAAAGGCAATTAGTCTACTTTTACAGCTGAGCACATCCCTTTTTCAAATTCATCTGATGTCATATGTCACATACTTGACAATAAATAAATTAATAAACAAAACCTGAAAAGCTGATGCGTTTATTTTCAGGAGTATCGGTTATATGACAGTCAAGGCTTTGTAAACAGATCAGAGGTGGCAACGCGGTTTGAAAAGAGGCGTCCACTCTGCATTTCAATTACGGGATATGATAGAAGCACAGAAATCTCTGACTGTTTCTTCTTCAAAGCTTTGTTTTTGAGGTCCTTGTTGAGGGAGGTGTAGTGTGTGTTTGGAGGTGGGGAAATGATGGACAGCCGTGTGTTGATTGTGAAGCATGATGGTGTTGTATTGGATATCTGGTAACAGATGTGCTGCTGCGAAGAGGCGACATCCGCATCTGTCTGTGCTGGTGCAGGCAAGTGGCAGAAGAGCAACAATTTACAAAACGATGTTACCTGAAAAGGAGGAAAATAAAGATTTAATCAGAAACATTTCAGTTTCAGCCAAAGTACACAGACTCTTGCTTAATATCAAAATCATCCATCCATCCATCCATCCATCCATCCATCCATCCATCCATCCATCCATCCATCCATCCATCCATCCATCCATCCATCCATCCATCCATCCATCCATCCATCCATCCATCCATCCATCCATCCATCCATCCATCCATCCATCCATCCATCCATCCATCCATCCATCCATCCATCCATCCATCCATCCATCCATCCATCCATCCATCCATCCATCCATCCATCCATCCATCCATCCATCCATCCATCCATCCATCCATCCATCCATCCATCCATCCATCCATCCATCCATCCATCCATCCATCCATCCATCCATCCATCCATCCATCCATCCATCCATCCATCCATCCATCCATCCATCCATCCATCCATCCATCCATCCATCCATCCATCCATCCATCCATCCATCCATCCATCCATCCATCCATCCATCCATCCATCCATCCATCCATCCATCCATCCATCCATCCATCCATCCATCCATCCATCCATCCATCCATCCATCCATCCATCCATCCATCCATCCATCCATCCATCCATCCATCCATCCATCCATCCATCCATCCATCCATCCATCCATCCATCCATCCATCCATCCATCCATCCATCCATCCATCCATCCAAATTTGTTGTACATTTAGAATTTAATTTTTATAATGAGATTAAGCTATTTATCTCAATGCAAAAAGAAAAAAAAATGATGGCCCTAAAAATAGGGTTGTTTTTTTATTATTTTTTCTTTTATTTTGTGGTGAAATATAACAATTCTTGACAGTTTTCATGTTGTTCACCCAGGTATATATAAATATAAGATTGTGCTGCTGTATACACTCACCTAAAGGATTATTAGGAAACACCTGTTCAATTTCTCATTAATGCAATGCAATTATCTAATCAACCAATCACATGGCAGTTGCTTCAATGCATTTAGGGGTGTGGTCCTGGTCAAGACAATCTCCTGAACTCCAAACTGAATGTCAGAATGGGAAAGAAAGGTGATTTAAGCAATTTTGAGCGTGGCATGGTTGTTGGTGCCAGACTGGCCGGTCTGAGTATTTCACAATCTGCTCAGTTACTGGGATTTTCACGCACAACCATTTCTAGGGTTTACAAAGAATGGTGTGAAAAGGGAAAAACATCCAGTATGCGGCAGTCCTGTGGGCAAAAATGCCTTGTTGATGCTAGAGGTCAGAGGAGAATGGGCCGACTGATTCAAGCTGATAGAAGAGCAACTTAGACTGAAATAACCAGTCGTTACAACCGAGGTATGCAGCAAAGCATTTGTGAAGCCACAACATGCACAACCTTGAGGCGGATGGGCTACAACAGCAGAAGACCCCACCGGGTACCACTCATCTCCACTACAAATAGGAAAAAGAGGCTACAATTTGCAAGAGCTCACCAAAATTGGACAGTTGAAGACTGGAAAAATGTTGCCTGGTCTGATGAGTCTCGATTTCTGTTGAGACATTCAGATGGTAGAGTCAGAATTTGGCGTAAACAGAATGAGAACATGGATCCATCATGCCTTGTTACCACTGTGCAGGCTGGTGGTGGTGGTGTAATGGTGTGGGGGTAGGGCTGTCGCGATAACCGCAATATTGCAGTACCGAGCTACTGACAGGCCAACCGCAGAGGAATGCAAGTAACCGCAGCAACCGCGAACCGCGTTTTCTTTTTTCATAAGGCCACCCTTCGTGGTTCGTACCATGTGTATTGAATGTTAAATAAGTTAATAATGATAACAAGACTGTTTATCGACTGAGCGCGTGCGATTACCTGCGTCTGTCTTTTGAAGTCAAGTCATGTATATTCGTGAAAAGGTTGCCGTTTCCAAGGAAAGCGAAATATTTGTCGTAGGTTATCATCCTTTTAACGTGTAAGGGTATTTACCATGAATGGCGTCAGCGCTGGTCAGCATTACACAGCGCGAGGAAGCCGTGGGGGGAAAGCAGCGAGTCACGCATTGAATCAATGCCATTGGTCTCTATTAAGTGAAGCATTGCTTCAGCTTTGCCCAAAAGTGAAGCATTGCTGGCCAGCTGAGCCTTGAAAAGTGGAGCTCAAAGTTAAAAAATAATTAACACCTTGTTTCATTACATCTATCATTTAAGGAATCAGCTTTTGTGAACGTTTTCGTTGAATGAATGGTTTAATGACTCACTCAAAGACAGTCCGTTGGCGTGACAACTGCGCGCTGAGTGACAGTCTTTCAATGCGCAGAGACACTGTTTAGTTTCGGTTACATTGGTTACATTGTTTTTGTGTATGCTGACCACATCATAACACGTATTTATATAGCAACAAGAAAATATAAATAAATAAATGGCGGTAAAACCGCATATCGCGTTATTGAGCCACTCAAAATTATCGCAAGGGAAATTCCGTCACCGCAACAGCCCTATGTGGGGGATGTTTTCTTGGCACACTTTAGGCCCCTTAGTGCCAATTGGGCATTGTTTAAATGCCACGGCCTACCTGAGCATTGTTTCTGACCATGTCCATCCCTTTATGGCCACCATGTACCCATCCTCTGATGGCTACTTCCAGCAGGATAATGCACCATGTCACAAAGCTCGAATCATTTCAAATTGGTTTCTTGAACATGACAATGTGTTCACTGTACTACAATGGCCCCCACAGTCACCAGATCTCAACCCAATAGAGCATCTTTGGTATGTGGTGGAACGGGAGCTTCGTGCCCTGGATGTGTATCCCACAAATCTCCATCAACTGCAAGATGCTATCCTATCAATATGGGCCAACATTTCTAAAGAATGCTTTCAGCACCTTGTTGAATCAATGCCACGTAGAATTAAGGCAGTTCTGAAGGCGAAAGGGGGTCAAACACAGTATTAGTATGGCGTTCCTAATAATCCTTTAGGTGAGTGTAGAAGCAACCAATCAAAGTGGCATATTGGTTTCATTTTTTTTTTTTTTTTTTTTTTTTTTTTTTTTTTTTAAATAGCTGCAGAACTAAACCATTAAACCCAGGGCGGCTGAATCTTTAGGTCTGATTTTGTCTCGCCTCCTCCCTATCTGTTCCTGTCTCTGTCTGGCTAAGTGGTGAAGATGCTTGGTGGGGTTTAATAGAGAGCAGCATGGACGAGGCTGCCAGCCAGCTGGAGAGAGACCATGTTCACAGCGTGTACGAGAGGATCGCACCCTACTTCAACGACAGCCGCTACAAAGCTTGGCCCAAGGTCAAACAGTTCCTGTTAGAGCAGGAGCCCGGCAGCATCGTGGCTGACATCGGTAAGGCTTCATGTTTGATCTTTATTATCTTTCAAATGAGAACTAAAACTCTCAGAAGCATTTTGCAGTCCCGCTTGCTTTGTAAACGACCGTTGTCACGTTTTATCTGATGATTTGCATTCCTACTGCTAAAAGAAACCCATTTAATCTTGTCTTTATTCTTTTGCTTGGAAAAAAAAAACCCTCTGAGTAATGGCCCGTTATCTCACAGAGACTTTGTCAACAGCTTTTACTTCACCGTTGCCTGAAAGAAAATGCAATTATTCATATTAAAGTTTAATAAGGATGAATGGGCACCAAAGTTATTACAGTACGACACTGGGAAAAACAGCCCAGTTAATCATTCAAGAGGAACTATTTTATGAATTATTTTATGACATGCGCTGATTCTTTTTAAATTATTACAGGATGTGGAAATGGCAAATATCTGCACATCAATGAGGAAATCTTCAAGTTGGGCTGTGACGTGTGTCGGCCGTTGGTGGACTCTGCGTGGAGTCAAGGTCACGAGGTGCAGCTCAGCGATGGCCTGCGTTTACCCTACAGAGACGGCTGTTTTGACTCAGTGCTCTCCATTGCAGGTAATGGCATCAACATAAATGTCCTAAAACATTCAGGTGGATTCATTTAGGTTCTTATTTTGATTCCACTTAATGATTTAGTTCATTGGTTCTTGCTGAAGCTCAAACGTGCTGCGTAACCCGAGAATGAACCTCATTGGTTCTTGCTGAAGCTCAAACGTGCTGTGTAACTCGAGAATGAACCTCATTGGTTCTTGCTGAAGCTCAAACGTGCTGCGTAACTCGAGAATGAACCTCATTGGTTCTTGCTGAAGCTCAAACGTGCTGTGTAACTCGAGAATGAACCTCATTGGTTCTTGCTGAAGCTCAAACGTGCTGCGTAACTCGAGAATGAACCTCATTGGTTCTTGCTGAAGCTCAAACGTGCTGTGTAACTCGAGAATGAACCTCATTGGTTCTTGCTGAAGCTCAAACGTGCTGCGTAACTCGAGAATGAACCTCATTGGTTCTTGCTGAAGCTCAAACGTGCTGCGTAACTCGAGAATGAACCTCATTGGTTCTTGCTGAAGCTCAAACGTGCTGCGTAACTCGAGAATGAACCTCATTGGTTCTTGCTGAAGCTCAAATGTGCTGCGTAACACGAGAATGAACTTAATTGGTTCTCGCACGTCAAGTGAACATGCTTGAGCTTCCGTTTACCACAACTGATGTTTGAGTTGATAAATGTTTATATGTAAATTAAAAACCTAAATTCAATTTGTTTCATATAAAGCGATCATGCCTCTTCAGAAAATTTGAACTAAACCTCTAAATTCATATGGATTAGTTTTACTATCTCTTTATGAACTTTTTGAAGCGTCAAAGTACTAGTTCCATAGCTGTCAATGGAGGGATCAACTCATAAAAGGCACTGTTTGTGTTTTTTGTTGTTGTGTGCAACCAGCGAGCATTAACAGAACTTAAAAACATTTCAGTTCCATATTTTTTTTCTTTTAAAGATGGTTCTCAATTCCCACCCCTGTGTAACGGACGTAGGCCAGTAAGAGCTGTGCGTGTAAACCTCACTCCTCTGGCCTCAAGAAGCGCGCTAGCGACTGATGCTAGCGGCTGCGGTCTTTAGTGTCCTTGTTAGCACGCCCGCCTACCATGCCATTGATCCCAGTTCGAATCCCGCTCGAAGAGTAGATCTGATTACACCAATTAGTGAAAAAATTATTACATTCCTAACTTGGAAATTATTATGAATGTCACATTTTATTAAAATATATTTTTTATTCACATCGTTTTACTTTAGTGCAGAATGTACTGGGACTGTAAAAGGTCATGTTGCTTTAAAAGGAACATCTAGTGCAGACATTTTCTGCACATTACAGCTTGATAAGCTCTGAGATGAGATCATTAGCATAATGATCAATGAGGGTGTATGTTCATAGGAGCACATTTCATGTGATACAACCAAATTAACATACCAGTATTTCCATGATCAAGCCATTTATTTTCAATCTGCTGGTAATGCTGTTATTAACTCAGAATGGAGCAGTTATATAGGTTTATTTAAGCTTTATGAGGTAGAGGAAACAAGAGGTGTTACTAGGCTACAGGAGATCAGGGGTTCTTGGAAGAGGCCTGGGAGTATTTGTTGTCAGGCTTTACTGCTGGGTCACCTGGCAACCCCTCTCAATCTCAATGTGGCCATTGATGATATCAGAGTCTCATAATGGTTTAAACACCCTGAAAGCCCATTCTAGACACACGAAACAGCCCACTGCTATGAACTGGGCTTTCTGCATTGATTGTGGTTTGACATTTTTTCAACATATTTGAAGATATGTGTTCTTCATAGAGACACTATATATTTTTTAAATTGTTAGTTCACCCAAAATTGAAACATTTCATAATTTAGTCAGTGTAATGTTCCAAAACTTTACTTTATTTCTCCTTTTTTATTTTTAGTAAATTTATGTTCCTCTTTTTCATATTGGTATAATTGTATAAAATGTCATTTGGTCTTAAAGGTCTTGATTTTTTTTTCTTCTTGTAATGATTCATGTATTTTGACTTGCATTTGATAAAAACACAATATTGCTGCTTAATATTATTGAATTTGTAACTCTGAAATAATTACCATTTCACTATTTATAATAATTATAAAAATAATGATGATGATGATGATAATAATAATAATGTGATAAATTTAAATTAATTCAATTATATTTTAAGACAGAATTGATTTACTGAATCAATATATTTTAGTTTTTTAAATAATATATTTAAAATAAAATTTAATTGAAAATTATGACCCTAACAATGACCCTTTTCACTATGTATAATAATAAAAAAAATCAATTTGATTAGTTTAATTAAAATATACTATTTTGTTAGTATTTACTATTATAATGAAGATGATTCATAATAAAAATGAGACAAAAATGCAATACCAACAGACTAATAATTAATTATCTACTACTTTATAAAACCCAACAGTTAATGTATACATTATACATTAATAGGATACATTACATTATTTAAAAAGCGGACATAACTATATCTCTCGACTAAATAACATATTGCTTCATAAAATTTATTGCATACATGCCAAAAGCATTTAGAAATACAAAATAACAAAATGTAATTTTTGGGGCAAGCTATTCCTCAAAATAACTAGACTGGATATCAATGACTTATGAATACCATTTCGGTAACACTTTATTTCGATGGTCCACTTAAGACATTATACTACAAGTAACTTTGAAACTACATGTCAACTAGATCTCATTAGATTATTAGTAGACTGCTAGGTTAAGTTAGGTATTAGTGGTTGGGTTAATAGAATAAGTTGACATTTGCAAAGTTACTTACAGTCAGTAGAATATCTGTTGGGGGAGCATCATAATAAAGAGTTAGCAGATATTAAGCAGACAGTCTATTGGTACTCTAATGATGGTTAGTTGACATGTAGTTGCAAAGTTACTTATAGAAGAATGTCTAAAGTGGACCATCGAAATAAAGTGTTACCGAAATGGTATTCATAAGTCATTGATTTACAGTCTAGTGATTTCGAGATTAATAGACTGTCTGCTTAATATCTGCTAACTCTTTATTATGATGCTCCCCCAACAGATATTCTACTAACTGGAAGTAACTTTGCAACTACAGTAGTCAACATTTGAAGTGGATCAAAGCTGTCCTAAGACATGGGTTTTGTTCAAAATTCATGTATAACTTTGATTTAAAGGTTTTGATCCACTTCAAATGTTGACTACTGTACATGTCAACTTATTTTACTAACCCAAACACTAACACCTAACCTAACCTAGTAGTCTACTAATACTCTAATGAGAGTTAGTTGACATGTAGTTGCAAAGTTACCTATGGTTAGTAAAATGTCTAAAGTGGACCTATGGTTTGTAAAATGTCTAAAGTGGACCATCAAAAATAAAGTATAACCACAATTTCTTTCAATTGCTTAGTCATCCACCACATGTCCACCAAAGAACGGCGTATCCGAGCAATAAAAGAGATGGCTCGCACCCTGCGCGTGGGAGGGCGGATCATGATTTACGTTTGGGCCATGGAGCAGAAGAGGCGCAAGTTTGAAAAGCAGGACATCTTCGTTCCCTGGAACCCCAATCCACCTTTATCTCCTGCTCTCAGAGTACTCGGCCAAACCAGACAGCGAGTCAACGGAACCCAAAGCATCAGCGACGACAGCGCTTCAAGCGACAAGCACAGGAAAGTGAAAAGCACATCCTCAATGGTGGACGAGGGTGACTTGATCAGCCCCAGTCAGCAGAAACAACCGAGGCTTTGGTTCTTCTCCAGATCTTTGGATTCTGTGCTGGATTTCGGCAGCCTGGCCATGTCCCGCTCCTCTTCCAACAGTTTACAAACTCCTGTCGATGAAGCGACGGAAAGCCGAAGCCGACGAGCTAGTAGTAGAGGCCTCTTCAGGCAGATGTCCAGCCTCTTTTCTTCCTCTTCCAGAACCAGTCTAGAAGAAGACGTTTTCATCTCAGACGCTCACGAACGGGTCCAAAAAATCAACAACCGTGTTGGGAATGGAAATGAGACTGTTCCTGTGGAGTTTGTCCATGACTGTTCCTCAGTTCCACTGCCCGATTTGGTGTCCTACCAGGAGGATCAGTCGAATCTTGAAGAACACGTTAAGGTAGATGGAAAATCAAGCCTACAAGAGCCCTTGCGAAGGCAGGAAGGCACAGCGTCTCTTCTGGAAACTGAGGGGATGAATGGACGGAGCAGCGAACAGATGAAGGACTCTTGTCTGCGGTACTACCATGTATTCAGGGAAGGAGAACTAACCCAGTTGATCCAAAACCACGTTGAGGAGCTCCATGTTCTGCACACATACTTGGACCACGCCAATTGGTGCGTGGTGGCTGAGAAGGTCCAAGTCTGGAAGGTTTAAATCTCATTTTAAAGGTCTGATTTAATTTATAATATCTTTTTTGATGTCTTTTAACATTTTAGTTTGAGATTTTAAGTATTGGGACCAGAGAGCTAATATTAAATATTAGCTGTTCAGTATCAATGGCAATAACAAGCGAGGTATTGATGCTCTGATGTGACCATTGTTGGTCCAAATTGTAACACTAAAGCTAGTTGTACTATGAAAACTGCTATACTAAATTTGGCATTAGTCTAGTTTTGTTGCATTCAGTTTAAAGTTACAAATAATTTACTTAACTTGCACTGATTTTAATGGTGTATCACTGTTAACTGTCTTAAGCAATGCCTGCCTGGAACAGAAAGCATAGCACATCATTTTTCTGAACCAAACAATGTGAGCACATAACTAGAGTTTTCTAATGAACGCTCTTCGCTAGTTTGTCTGTGTAGGTGTTGTGTTGTTAGTATTACCATAAAGCAGTTGTGTTGTGGTCTGAAGCTTTTAAACACGATTTTAACTAGTTCGCTGCTTGTTAATCGATTGCACATGGATTTCCATCTTGAAAACTTGAACAATTGAAACATGTTTGTGCCGTGTTGTTGTGAATTGTTTGTATTTGTGTAAATTGACTATATCATTGTCACAACAAATGTCTTTAATTTTCCTATAAACTGGAACCATTTTTATGTGTATTTTTGACTTAAATTTAATAAATGCAGTATATTTTGTTTTTATCTGACCTATTGGCTTCTTCTGTCTTTTTAGTAAAAGAGGTCATTTTTTACAGTTGCTTGAAATATTTGAATTCTTCTTCTTAATAATAATGAGCCAAAAAAGTAATTGCTCATAAAAGTAACTAATTATCTACTTTGTAGAATACTATTTTTTGAAAATACATGTATTATATTAAAAATAATATAATAAAACCATTTTTATTTTAATCAGACCTACAAAAACTAATTTACTTTTTAGTGAAAATGTATTTAAAAGTATTTTATAATATTATTTATAAAACACAGCTTATGGGAAACTGCATTATTAATAATTATTTTTATTATTAAAAAATAAAATAATAAAAGCACTGTTTTTATCTGACCCACTGGCTTCAATTAAGGTTACGTTTACACGACAACGATATGCTTAAAAATACGTTTTTTTCCCACATACAGACGCAAAACGTTTGTCAAAACGATCCCCGTTCACATTGATCCGCGAAAATGACTAAAAACGCTGTATTCTGCTGCCAAGCCGTTAGATGGCGATGAAATGCTATAGATTTCACACGTAATACGCATGTGGAGGACGTCATCATTTTTACAGATTTGCGTTTTTGTTGTTTACACGGAGACCGTTTCCAAAAACACCATTGCCGTGTAAATGAACGGCCAAAACGCATAAAGTTTTACGTTATGTAAAATTTCTGTACGTATTCCAGCAATAAAATAAATTTAACATAAGTTTTACATTTTTAGTTAAAAATGGTGTGGTGTAAACAGCCCCTCAGATGTAATTACTTCACTATAATTACAAGCAAAAATTTAATTTTAGCAGACAAGTAAAAAAATTTGTAAACATTGTAAAACCCAACCTATTATATATATATATATATATATATATATATATATATATATAATTACATTACTAAATGAGGACCAACACAATTTAGCACTTGAATTTTTTAAAATTCTTTTATTCATGAAATCTATTGCATCCAATAGCATTGGCAAAGCAAAATGTTCATATGGTCCCTCTCAGTACCCAATGATCTCAGTTTGTTTAGCATCCACAGTCCATTTCCATCCTGGAGTTAAAGTCCATATTCTCTCCAAACCTAAGAGCAGAAATGTGAACCATTAAAAGCATATAAACCTCTGACAGTGCAATACTGCTGTTTATAGAAAGCACCTGTTTCATAATAGCATCAACACAAAAAACAGCAACATAACATGCAACGGTTTTCCCTGTTTTTTTTTAAAGAACAAAAAAACAATTACAGTCATAAAAATCATAGCAAAGCATACTCTGTTTTCTCACAATCAAGAGACAAACAATTGTCAAAATAAATAAATAATAGCAAGCTATAAAACAATTAAAATACTCAAATCAAACAAAGTAAAATGAATAAATACTGTATATATATTGGTACAAGGCACCAATAATATCCATGTTCATTTCACTCAGGTCCATTAAATACCATGTTACTTTCATTATAGATTCTGCGATCACCTTTGAAGCAGCTCTGTGAATTATTGAGTGCCTGCGTGCCAGTCGATCAATATCTCTTGAATAGCCTCCTCCAATGACAGTGGCCACAGGGATGCCCTTTTTTATGACTGTCTGAAGTACATAAAGATCCCTCTGATAAAGGCCTAAGTCGGGTAAAATGGACAGACATTGAAGGGTCAATTACATAAAATACTGCTTTGATTATTATGATATATGATCTATGTGCATAATAGAGTGGAATGATTGACCTTCATCTGTGAGACGAAGTCTTCCAAGTTCATCATCCCAGTGTGGATCCACTCCAGAATCATACAACACCAGATCCGGGTGGAATGTCTCCAGTAACCAAGGGAGGTGTTCCTGGACTGTACAGGAAATGACTTAATGCATTTTACCATAGTACCACAGATAGGCTTATTTAATAGAAATATATGTTAATGTATTCAAATGTATTCAAAAGTCAAAACTGATCTGCTTATGTTTTTGTGTAGGTGCAAAGCGAGTCAGAGTGAAATAAACAGTACCTTTGGAAAGATACTCTTTGTCTTCAGTGCCATCCTCTAAACTGACATCTAGGTCACTCTGCTGCTTTCGCAAAGGAAAGTTTTTCCCACAATGCACTGAGAAGGTAAAAACATTGGGTTCGTCCTTAAAGATGAATGCTGTGCCATCACCCTAGTGAACGCAGGAAAGGAAAACATCTGCTATAATTCAGGAAAACAACAGCATTTTGGTCAGCACAAAAAAAGAATTTGGGATGGGCGTTGTTATAGACTTTTCTTCCCTATTGTGACATATATCTGAGGGAAAGGGCTTCTCAAAATAGAAAGAATGTTAGGCGGGACTTGATTTTGTCCATCAGGAATTGATTAGTCGGTTGGATTGTTGCTGTTTGCTAGTGGTCGATCTGATGTAAGTGACAGGTTGTCCCGCCAGTAAACACATCATCAGACAATATGCACGATTCTGGATGAACTGAGAATCACAATTATTTTGGTTTCAAATACAGATAACGATTCTCCACCGATTCTGAACAAACAAAATAACATGTAATTTACTAGAGGTTCTGACAAAATGTTGTTAATTGCTACAATCTATTTAAAAATGTTTAATTAATTTGAATGAATTGTTTCAAAGAAAATTGGTTTCAATGAATGACTCAATGACTCACTCATAAATTAATCATTCATAGATGAATCAAAGTTTTTGAACAAATCTCTTGAATGAATGATTCAATGACAAATACATTTTTCACTTGTCGCCACCTACTGGTGTAAGGATGTGATGGACACCGTCATTATTTAAAGCGCCATGTTACTTTCAAAAGGTGATTTACCCAATTTGATCGCTACTGTAGACATCAGTGTTTATATCCGAATTATACATTTTATCCCAGTACTTCTGTGATAACCTATCCGAAATGACTGTTTGTGAAGCTGTTTCATACCTAAACTTGATAACTGTTTTCTCTGAGGCAGCGCCAACGCAGATTTGAATGTTCTAGTATGATTTTGTCAATGGTTTATAGACATTACTGAATCGTTGTCATTTAGGAATAAGATGTTTTAATGGAGATTGTGATCTTTTAACCGATTAATCAAGAGAAGAGCTGTCACTGTAAGATCATGAGGGCACATGAAAATAAAAAAATGTGCACGGATAAATAATTTATAATAAATACTGCAATATTCCATACAAATACGAATTGACAATTTTTATTTTATGGTGACTAAAAAAAAAAAAAAGTACCTGATGTACATCCAGATCCACGATGAGAATCTTCCTCTTGAATGCGGACTCACCCATCAAGTGTTTGGCGGCCACAGCCAAGTCATTGAGCAGACAGAAGCCTGAGCCGTAGCCTGGGAAGGCATGATGGGTTCCTCCGGCTGTACTGCACGCCAGTCCCCTCTGCAGGGCGATCTCTCCTGCCAACACAGTGCCACCTGGACCACATCTCAGATGAGAGAAATACATTACATGATGAGATGGCAACTGGACAATATACAGTGGCTTTACAAATCTAGTACGACTTCAGTACTCAGTAACTAAATTAATTAATTGATTAAACAATCAACACATAGAGCAAAAAAAGACAAAAAAGTATTATATTCCATCCTGTAATCAAAAAGAAAAAAGTTTTGCACAAGAAAATTAATGGAAGAAATCTTATTTTCATAACAAAAAGGATCTACTGTAATGCAAAAAATAAAAACATTAAAATATGACTACATTTTAAAGTTAATTTGTAAAGTATAATTTTAATTGTGTTACAGTAGTATTTCTTGTAATGAATTTAATATATGCTTGTTTTAAAAAAGTGTTTATAGTAATATTTAGGGAATTAAATGTATTTAGGGAAAACTAATATATATATATATATATATATATATATATATATATATATATATATATATATATCAGTGTTGTTATTAACAAATAAAACTGTTAAACAAAGCTGCACATATAAAATATAAATATTATATTAAACTAAAACCTAATTCAACGTATTAATAAATGCTATAATAATATATAAATACAAAAATATATACACATTTGTATTTTGAGGTAAAATGACCCTGACATTATTGAGGTTCACACCACAGTTTCAGCACATACTAAAGGACATACCTGTTTCATATCTGCAGCGTTGAACTAAACCAGAACTCCAAGGAAATCCAGTCCGCCTCTGATCTTTCTCAATGATTTTTCCACCGATAAAGTTGGATAGGTACTCCTCAGTATGCACACATCCTAGAAGCCCTTTGGAGGCAATCTTAGGAGCCCACACCTACAAGATGTGTCAAGTAGCCTAATAATATTCCACAAGTATATTCAAAATATGTGTATTAATGCAAGTTACAGTTACAAGTTTCACTAAACATGTCCAACCTGTTTATCTGTTATGACTTGATCTCTGAACAGACTCTCCAGGACTTTGGGGAACTTTCCCATGGGAAATCTGTGGTTTTCAGGGAGGTCACATATGTACTTGACATGATGAACTAGAGGAAGTGCTCTTGATTCAAGGCAAGCCTGAGAAAAACATGCAAATGAGTTACAGCAATTCACTGCAATGGACCGTCTGGACTAGTTTTACACTTTAGGGGTTTGAATGTGACAATATCGAGTAAACATTACATGTTCAGCGTTGAAAGACCTCCTCCATGCCCCATGCATTTGGTTTCGTTTCAGAAGTGTTTCATTTTGGACCACATGTTTGGATTTAATAGTAACTCTATACGTTGGTTTTTGACATAAACGAAACATTGCTGCCTTAGTTACAATCAACTACGTAACAACTGTTTGTTTGCAAATAGCGTGCAGTTAACGTTACACAATCAAACTATTAAATAACGATCGAGAGATACATGACATTTTAAAACGATTTCTGGATCAGATAGAATGTTATTGAATATACGCACGTAAGAACATAATACAAAATATCATCAGCCCATCAAATGTGTGTATTAGACACTCGTATTTTTCTTGTTGTAATGGAAGTGTGCTACTGCCACCCTCTGTTGAGGAGTGAGACACCAACAAACAGGACATGTGGTGAACCATTTTGTCATAGTGCAAAATTTGTTTTCTTTTTTTCTTCTATTCTACATTTATTCAAGATGATATTGTCCACTTGAAGGAGAGAATGGGCACAACAAACAAACAAGTAAGTTTAAGTGTCCTAAATACATGGTACCGACAGGATTATGGCAAGCCGTTTTAGCTTAAATTGTACCCAGCGGTACTCGTCGTAATTGCATTTTTACTAGTAAGAATTCAGTTAGAGAGCTCTACAATTCAATTACTAGCAGCAATTACAATTAGAGAGCTCTACAAATGAATTTTCTCCATTGACTTCCATTCATTTTTAATTACAGAGCTCTACAATTCAATTGTTACTAGTGAGAATTACAAATAGAGAGCTCTCTAATTCAATTATTATAAGTAACAATTACAATATGAAATGTGCTGTGATTGGTCAGTTGGCCCAGTGTGTTGTGATTGGCAACAATTAGCGCATGTTCAGGAAATGACCCGCCCCTCCATAACGAGTATGGGGTCTCTGCCGAACAAAAGTGAACGTTTCTAAATGTATGGGTGTTTTCAAACTGGTGGGTGTTTATAAATCATGCAATGAAAATGATCTTGCCTTAAAATCCGTAACCACTGCTTGTTTACACAAACATTCAGTTACACAGTCAGCTACTATTACTTAGCGATCGAGAGATACCTGACATTTTTAAATCGCTTCTGAATCAGACTGAATGTTATTGAAGATATGCACGTGAGAATACAAATCAGTCCATACGTGTGTGCACCATAGAGTGTAAAAAAATAAAAAATAAAATAGGTGTGCACTGTGCATTTTTAGACACTTGTATTTTTCTTCTTGTAATGGAAGTGTGCTACTGCCACCCTCTGTTAAGGAGTGAGAGTTGAGAGGTGGAAACAGAACATCAAATATGGAGTCATTATGTCATAGTGCAATTTTTTTTTTATTCTACATTTATTTTAGAGGATATTGTCCACTTGAAGGAGAGAATGGGCACAATAAACAAAAAAGTATAGGCTAAGTGTCCTCTAATGGTACCGACAGACAGGGTGACTTTAAAGCAGAGGGGTCTTGTACTGACTTAGTCTGTAAACCCGGATAAGTCGAATTTACTTAAATTTTTAAGTAAACAGCTTAAACAGTTTTTTTTTTTTGGTTTTCAAAAAATGTATTGTGAACTTAAAAATTTCAATTCATTTGACTTACAATGTTTTGTCATATTAATTAATTTGCAGTTATTTCAACTAGTGTATTTAAGTTCAATTTCAAAGTTCAATTTACAACAATTGTTTTATTTTTTTTAACTGGAAAATGTGGGGTAGCCGTGGTCAGAGAATAAACTTCATAATTGGAGTTAATTTAACTTACATTTATTCACACATTCAAATATGTCTACAAATTAGTAGAATCTACTTATATTTTACAAGTAAAGCAGTTAAACATATATTTTAAGTATATTGTAATACATTTTTTAATTAATTAATTAATTAAATTAATTAATTTTTAATTATATACAAAATACAGGCTTACAGTATAAATAAATAAAAGTTACCATCTATGTAAAACAATTTTCTATAAGATGGGATGTTTTCAAATATTTTTCATTGGAGGAGATTTTTTGTATGACAATAGTAAACGTAGATCAGAAACAAATACTTTACAGTAAGGTTTAAATTTTAGGTATATCTTGCTTTGTGAATGTTCACTGATACACTGCTGACTCAGAAGATGTTGCAACATGGGTTTTTCTCATTCAGCCCCTAGGCCGTGAATTTGGGCACTGGTATTGACCAGGGTTTCCGTTGTCCGGTAATCACCGGACATTGGCCGGGAAAAAAATGAAATGTCCGACAAAATTAAATCTCTCCGGTAAAATTGTCCGATTAAAATTGATTAATAATCCCGCCCCCTAACACAATCTGAATTTGAGAATAAGCCTAAAATGTATAAAGCAAAAATACACCGACCTATTGCTATGTAATAAAGGAACAGGCTCTACCGTTGAAAGTTATTAAACAACATCGCATGCTGCATTTCAAATAAAGTGCACGCCTAAAACGGCTGCAATATAGACCTAAACGACGAACGATTGAGTGAGACGCTTCAAATATGGCCAGGCCCAGGCAGACTAGCCGTAAGGCTGATATAAGCCCAATTTATACTTCTGCGTCGAACTTACGCTGTAGCTACGGCGTAGGCTGTGTGTAGCGCGCGTACCCTCCGGCGTACCCTGACGTGTACCTCTCCAAAAATATAACAACGCGTCAATTCTACGCGAACGCAAGCGCTGTGATTGGTCTGCTAGAACCCCTCCCTCGGGTTTCACATGCTCCCTCTGCATGTGTAATTGCGCGTCAACGCGGACAATGACGCAGAAGTATAAATGAAAACCAACTTCATGTATAGCATGAAGAGACGTGTATAGCGTAGAGGCTCCGGCGTAGGTTCGACGCAGAAGTATAAATCAGCCTTTATACTTCTGCGTCGGACCTACGCCGGAGCCTCTACGCCGTAGACTACGCATTGGTTTTAATTTATACTTCTGCGTCGTTGTCCGCGTTGATGCACGCAGAGGGAGCATGTGAAACCCGAGGGAGCGGTTTGAGCAGACCAATCACAGCGCTTGCGTCCGCGTAGAATTGACGCGTTGTTACATTTTTGGAGAGGTGCACGTCAGGGTACGCCGAAGGGTATGCGCGCTACGCACAGCCTACGCCGTAGCTACGGCGTAAGTTCGACGCAGAAGTATAAATTGGGCTTCACATAGTCAACGCGAGCAATGCGAGCAAGCAACGTGAGCGACCCGCTCCCTTTCATAGTCAGTGGACAGCAAGCAGACGAAAGCGTCACGGGCGATGCGTGATATGCAATACATCGCTCACGCAACAGGGGGTAGTAGAGTCCGGTGATATTAAGATCAAAATGACAACTGAAGAGGAGTGCATATTGCTGATTTTACACTTTACACAGCCAGACAGCTTCACCACCACCGGACGTTCATGTTTTTTTATGTCTATTTGAAAGTTAGGCTAGTGGCGGCCAAGGGGGTAATCCATCAGCCGGAAACTGAAGCCTCGCGGGAGCCACCATTGTAGCAGAACTTCACCTGCTGTTAGCATTCCATTGACTCCCATTCATTTTGGGGTCACTTTGACAGCAAATAACTTTACATCTGAGGCGTCCAAAGACTTCATTTGTCCATTATTTATTTCTAAAGAAACACGACAATGTATAAAAGGCTCCATTACTTTGTATCTTACGTTATGGCCCCGTAGAAGCCGTTTTTGTTAAAAACAGGCTAATGATTGCGTCATAACCATGCGACTTTATGTCGCACAATAGAGACATTACCGTATAGACAGGAGGAGAAGCACGCAGGCAATCTTTTACTGTCTATGAGGCAATCGGGGGGACATCGAGGCATAAAGTCAAGGGAGAAGCCCATAGATAGAGAGTCCATAAAAACAATATTTTTAACAAGGTTTTTGAGGAATTAGGTGATTCAGATTTGTCTAGCCACAGCTACTGGAAGATTTACAACGTTCAGACTGTCGTCAAGCTCAGTTTGAGCCTGCGCAGTCGCTCAGCCATCAGACAGGAAGTGGAATAATCGGGCTTCAGTCTTCTCCGTTGAAATCAATGGGGTCGCTGTGTCCATTTCTTTTACTGTCTATGGTGGCGGCTCGTAAATAGCTGGGGCGCCGCCGTCCCTGGCGAATCAGAATTTGATACATGTTATTTTATCCAATCTGATTGGTTCTCGTCACCTGTCATTCAACTTTACGCTCTTGGGCCACTACTGCGAGTGCGCAGGCGACTTTGACAAAACCTTGCTAGGCTGATCACTTTCGTAGAGATAATGGCAGCAGTTTTAACCCGTCATTGATTTACAAAAAAACCCTTTCACAAGGCGTTCGTTGGAAGAAAAAAAAAAAGGATAAAGGATCTCAGACCGGACCAACCTGATTTATAAATCCGGCAGCAGCCAGTGACAGAGGACGAGCTTCACCCGCGCTTGTCATAAGAAACGTGTCGGCACTGAAGTTTTGTGGACAATAACGGGGGTAAGAGACCTCAAACAGCTATCTGAAATTGTTTTTCGCCCCACCCCCCCAAAAATAATTATCACCAGCCGCCACTGCTAATAAACATGTTGCATTCTATACGACCTGATTTTGTCATTTTTTAAGTTACATAGCCTGCCTCCAGTTTTCCTCAACTTGACTAATTAAGAGGCGATATTTGACCGGCATATCATCAAAATATCACCGGCACCATTTTTTTCTAGTGGAAACTCTGGTATTGACCCTTACTCACTACAAATTGGGACACACTGGTGGCTCTATTTCCGGCAACGTGGCAATTTCCTCGTACAACGTACTGGCATTTATGAACAACAGCAGCACAGATATCTATATATAGCCATTATTTTTTTATATTATTTAAAAGTACTTTAGGATAACTACTTTGATTGTTAAATATCCCTGCAACATTTCAGCCGTAAATTTAATTATAAATGTTTATATATTGTACTACATTATGTTCATTACCTGTCTAGCTATGAGTTGTCTAACGACTAACCTGATTGTGTTTCACGCTTCAGAATTTCCATTAAGGTAACATTGAGCATCGAAGCGGTGCATTGTGGGACTTTTAGGGAGTGAAAGTTTCAGTGCACTGGAAGGATTTTGCGATTGACAGCCCTTAAAATGGCCGACTCCCTATGTGGACTACTGAACTAGCGAGCTGATTGAGACACACACTTGGCCTCGTACACTGGCCAAGTGTGTGGCGGACTCGTTCGGTCGTCGAGCGATATATTGGTAAGGTTAAATATAGTTCCAGTGACAAAGTAGCCTACTGTTGGCCTAAAATCGTTAACTTATAGGTTCGAGGTGGAATGCAGGGACGCTGGCTTGTGCAGCTCTCTCTGGGAGGCGGCCCGTAGCGGGGTCTGAGTGTGCTGTGCAACACTTACCTGGTTCCACGGACCAGTGGAGGCCGAAGGAGGCTTGATTGCGTTCTCGAACCTACCCTGATGCCCGCTGGTGATAGAAGAGGCGGATGAGAGTGGTGGGGATTCTCTTCGGAGCCTGAGATGGAAGAAACTTTTTTTTTTATTGAAAATTTGGGTACCGCTGGTTTTGATGCCAGCGGCGGAACACAACCAAAGGGAAACATAAGATTTACCACCCGGACCTCTTCCGGGGGAGGGAGTGGTGCGATCACCATCTCCCGAAGAGCAGTCCCATCCATCTCCGGGTCGCCCGTCATAGGGCCGCTAACTCTTGGCTTTGTTGCCCTTCTTGGCAGAAGGACAGCCAAGGGTAAGCGGCCTGTCTGTGACTGGCTCCTCGGCGCCGCTTAGGTGGAGGCTGCTGCTGCTGCATGGGAGCGAGGGCCGTCACAGGAGGATGCCCTCGGCGACGAGAAGACTGAGGGGCCGCCGGCGGTGGGGTGGAGGCAGCAGCTGACCGTCGCATCAGGTATGTTTGATCTCTCAGTCTGCTTCTGTACAGCCGAGAACTGCTGGGTTCTCGACCACGTTGCCGAATAGGCCGGTCTGGGACACGGAGAAGTTAAGAAACCTGACTTTGTTGGTCTCCCTCATGTCAGCCAGACAGCCAGAGATGGCGTTCCTGGACCACTATAGTGGACATCGCACAACCCACCGACCGTGTGGTCACCATCATCGCACAAAGCGCGAGGTCCGTCGCGGCATGAAGTTCCTGGAGAACTTGGGGATCATGACCACTCTCGTGCAGGTCCTTTAGTGCCTTGGCCTGATGAACCTGCAACAACTCCATGGCATGTATAGCAGAGGTGGCTTCCCCACAGGCCTTGTAAGCCTTGCCGGTGAAGTCCGACGAGTGCTTACAGGCCCGGGAAGGGAAACATGTCTCTCCCCACTAGGCGGAGTTAGGGCATAGTTGCATAGCAAAGGTCCGCTCCACTTGAGCAATCCGCATGTACCCCTTAGCCGGCCAGCCATCAAGGGTGGTGAGGGAAGAGGAGCCACTGGGACGGTTTCTGGCAGTGAAAGGTGCCGTCCATGACCCAGTGAGCTCCTCATGCACCTCCGAGAAGAAAGGAACCGGGGTGGGTTGCTGAGAACCAGCACGAGCCATCCCGAGAAACCAATCATCCAGCCTTGAGGGCTTGGGACACGGTGGAGGGTTCCACACGAGTCTGACCCACCGTCCGATGCAGCGATTGACATCTGGTCATCTTGGGGAGTGCTGATGGATACAGGGTTGGATCGCGGCAGAGGCGCAGGGACTCCGCCCCTTTGTAGGAACGAGAGTTTTGACTGTAGCTGCAAGATGGTCATCTTCCCACAATAGGTGCATGACTCATTCATGAATGCTGCCTCAGAGTGTTCAATGCCCAGACACTCGATGCAGCGTTCGTGACCATCCCGCGATCACGACCGCATTCAGGTACCAACACAGGTAGAGTCTTTAAAAAGTCTTTAAAAATGACGCGCTCCACCCGTGTAAGCTCTTTCAGGGACTCCTCTCCTTGGTGCTGAAGCAGACAGTGGAAGTGTGCAGCCTGTTGTGCGCTGTCTCTCTCACGGCGGCCTTACCAGCCGTAAGAACGGCTTTTCAGCGCTCTTGGCGCACCGTACCAGCTGTGAAAACAGCCTTTTTGTTTGCTCAGTGAGACAACAAAAGAGATAGAGAGAGAGAGAAAGAGAAAGAGAAGTCGACCCCGCTGCCTCACTGTATTGCCCGCACCAGACACGAGACGTCCTGCTGAAGAGCTCGCTTGTCTGTTTCACACTCTGTAGAGTCATCAGCATCGAAATGCTCAGCTCCGAAACAAGAAGCTAAAGTGCAATCGCACCTGCTGCTCATTATAAACCCGCTCTGCGTGGAAGAGCAGCTGCTGCAAATGATTGCACGCCAATGTGCATTGGCTCGTTTAGTTACACTCGAAGTAGATTGGCCTCTCTAGCAAGATTCCTATCCGTCAGTCACCGGCGTGGCGTCGGTGAAAGGGAATGAAAAGGAACTATGGCAACTAACAAGGCAGGCAAGACAACAAGGGAAACAGGAACTGAACATGGGAATAGAAAAAGACAGAAACAATGGGACAGAAACACACTTCAACATAAGAGTCCTTAAACACAAGACAGAGGAACAAAACACAAGACAGGAATCATTACAGTGACATGACAGTGTAAATATTTTCTTATTTCTTAAGCTTCACTTTTGACTGTTCTTGTGTAAGACTGCCTTTGTGACTGATACAAATTATTATTATTATAATAATAATAATATATAATATATAATTATACTTTTGCGTCGAACTTACGCCGTAGCTACGGTGTAGGCTGTGTGTAGCGCGCGTACCCTTCGGCATACCCTGACGTGCACCTCTCCAAAAATGTAACAACGCGTCAATTCTACGCGGACGCAAGCGCTGTGATTGGTCTGCTCAAACCGCTCCCTCGGGTTTCACATGCTCCCTCTGCGTGCATCAACGCGGACAACGACGCAGAAGTATAAATTAAAACCAATGCGTAGTCTACGGCGTAGAGGCTCCGGCGTAGGTCCGACGCAGAAGTATAAATCAGCCTTAAGCTTATAAGTACATTTCACTTGGAATTGTTTGTTATGTTTACAATGAATCTTTAAGCAAGTATCAAAGTTATAAAATTAAATAAAACCTACTCAAATTTCTGATAAAAAAGTTTAGTAGGTTGCTTTCATTGTTTAGTAACTTGTGGTTTCGTGACAAGTTCATTTTCTACTCAAAATGGCCCATTCATCCTCTAACTACCTACTGATTGTTACCGTTATTGTGTGTTGTGCATCAAGTATTGAGGTTTCTTAGTTCGGTTGGGTACCTCATTACCTTTATTGTGTAATAGTCACCTTTATTTATATAGCGCTTTTTGCAATACAGATTGTATCAAAGCAGTTTCACAGTGATAACATGAAAATAATACAAAAAAAGTTTGTTTCTAGAAGAAAATTGCTTCATCGTCCACCTAAAGTAAGGCAGATCAATAATAATGTTGAATATTAAATATCCCCAACTAAGCAAGGCAAAAGCCAAGGCAACAGTGGCAAGGAACCAAAAACTCCATCAGGTGACAGAATGGAGAAAAAAACCTTGGGAGAAACCAGGCTCAGTCGGGGGGCCAGTTCTCCTCTGCCCAACGAACGAACAGTGTATGATTATGTTTCAGGCAGCATTACAGGTCAGAAGTCAGATTGGATTAGAACATTCACAATATTTATCCAGATCCACCTGGTTGGAGGTCGGAGTCATCACGCCGGTATGGAGACGAGTTTGTTGGGTGTCCATGAGGCCTTCACAGGGCGGATGAGGCTGGCACTTCAGGGATGCGTTGGGTCGTGTCCAGGCGCAGGTCCACCATCTGATCTGGATACCGCCCGGATCCGGCTGACTTCAGTAAACCTCGGAATAAACGGAAAGACTAATATTAGTGTAGATGCCATTCTTCTTATGATGTAACGAGTACATTGGGTGTTATGGGAAGTGTCCTTGGTTCCGGCTGACCTAATCTATGCAGCCTAATAATCATTTAACTGATTTGAATAATAGAAATGTATAATGTTCTATGTGAATGTCAGGTAAAAGAGATGTGTTTTTAGTCTAGATTTAAACTGACAGAGTGTGTCTGCTTCCCGGACAAAGTTAGGGAGACTGTTCCAAAGTTTAGGTGCTTAATAGGAAAAGGATCTACCGCCTGCAATTGATTTTTGATATTCTAGGTATTATCAACTGGCCAGAGTTTTGAGATCGCAGTAGATGTGAATGACTATAATGCATTAAGAGCTCGCTCAAGTACAGATACTATAGTAGACGGTTGCATAGTTATAATTTTCTCTCTAATATTATCAATATTGTAAGTAAAGAAGTTCATAAAGTCATTACTGCTGTGCTGTTTGGAAACGTCCAGTGTCAAGTTGTATTTTTTGTTAATTTAGCTACTGTTTTGAATAAATACCTAGGGTTGTGTTTGTTTCATTTTAAGAGTGTTGAAAAATAAGCAGATCTAGCCGTTTTTAAGGCCTTTCTGTACGCAATTGTGCTCTCTCTCCACGAAATGCGAAAATTTTGTTTTCTTCCAGCTACGCTCCATTTTTCTGGCTGCTATTTTAAGGGCCCGAGTGTGCTCGTTGTACCACAGTGTTGGACTATTTCCTTTAATCTTCTTTAAGCGCAATGGAGCAACTGTGCTCACTGAAAAAAAATTTATGTTGACTTTACTTAATTTTATTATGTCAAGGGGTTGCACGAAATAATATTATCTAAATCCAGATATATTTTTTAAGTTGAATGTACTTATATTTTATAAGTAATTTCAGATTAATTATATTCATAAGTTTAGCTAATTTATTATGAGTTGAATTTACTCAATTTTTTCAAGAGTCAGCCTGTGAATCTCAACAATGGTGACAATTATAAAGCATGCTGCAGTTCAAATAAAATTCAGTGATTCAGGTCAAATGATTGTGAAATAATGATTATTAAACCTTTTCTATTTGTTCATCTGACTGTTATGACTCAGTCAGGTACAGTAGTCATACAAAACTCTACAGTTACAGAGTTAAGGGTCAAGAGCCCAACCAAAACAAACACTAATCTCCATAATGGTGACACAAAATTACGGTTTTCTCCTTCAGTGATTCTGCTTGTTGACATCAGGTATCTTCAATGTTGGCAATAAAAATAAAGACTTATTACTTCTTCTTTGACGTCTGTCTGTTATTTTTCGTTTAAAATGCATAGGGATTTTGTATTGAGCATATAGCTCTGGATCACAGTGTCAAGGGGGTGGGCTCATTTTACTCAGACGACCAATCAGTCTCTCTCAGTTTACTCATTTGAAAATGGTTAAGAAATTATTTTGATTAATTATTACTCAATTCTAATCTGTTAAAGTTAATTAATAATATTGCCTGTAATCTGTTGCCACAATTTTAAATTAAACATATTTTTTTCTAATTACTTTTAATTGAATAAAATTAACTTGTTTTAAACAAGGGCAGTGAATTTGAAAATTACTAATAAAAAATAAGTAGGATTAAATAACACATTAAAATCAGTGAAATTAACCAGATAAAAACATGTAACATTTACAAGGGGTCAGAATCATTTTTTTCAGTGCTGGAAGTGCTGGAAATATGTGACAATATTAGATCTAAAGTATGATTACGACAATGAGTAGGTCTTGACACGTGTTGTCTAACTCCAATAGAGTTTAGAATGTCTGTAAATGCTAATCTCAATGTGTCTTTTTCATTATCTACAATGGATATTAAAATCACCAACAATTAGGACTTTATCTGCAGCCAATACGATCTCTGAGAAAATCAGCAAACTCTTTGATAAAATCTGTAATAAAGTGTAACACAAAATCTACTGTGTTGTTTTCTTAAATGTTTTTAAGTAAACCATAAACTTTAAAAGCATGGCTTTTTACAGTGAGTAAAATGTACTTGAAACATATTATTGCAAAGTCAACTTCAAATGAGTGAGTAGAAATTACTCCACAAACTCTAGCTGGCCAAGTTAAATTTACTTATTCTCTTTAGTTAATTTGACTTAATTTAGTTGATTCCATACATGTGAAATTTACTTAAAAAACATGAGTGCAAAAACTTAATCACCTATTGTTTTTTCTCAGTGAAGAACTACCTGTACACTCGCACACAGCAACTCACCTGACCTCTCTTAATTGTTACTATAATTCTTAATTATGCCATATATGGTAAGGTTTAATGTTTGAATATGATCGGATGCCTAGGACATGGATGTTATTGCCTGATTGTATGTGTATAAATATGACCCATCTTCAATTTACTTAGGGTTACTTAGTTAGGGTTATATATTAGTATATTTAAGTTCAAAGTTCAATTTCCAAGTTCAATGTATACATTCTTTTATTTTTTTATTTTATTTGTTAAATTAGAAAAGTATTTTATAAGTAATGCAGATAAACTTAAATATTTAAAATATATTGTAAGTAAAAAAAAATGATTATATACAAAATACGGGCTTACAGTATAAATAATGAAAATAAAAGTTACCATCTATGTAAAACAATTTTATATAAGATGGGATGTTTTAAAAGCTTTTATATTGGAGGAGATTTTTTGAAGTGATGACGATAGTAAATGTAGATCAGAAGCAAATATACTTTACAGTTATGTTTAAATTTAAGGTGTCTTGATTTTGGCGTTTTTCCACTGCGTGGTACGACTCGGTTTGGCTCGCTTTACTTTGGCTTGGTTTGCATTTCCACTGCAGTTTAGTCTGCTGGGTCATTCTGTCTCAACTTACCTAGAGGTCCCCGGCTCAAATTTTTAATTTTGATAATTTCTTTCCAAACATAAATAGTGATGAAAGCCAAAATATTAAATGTCACAGATGTATATTTACTGTGTAATCCACTGTTTTGTAGAGGGTTGTCAAAATAACAATTTTCACCTGAGATTTGGAGGTAAAAGAGGGGTGTAAAAATTACTTTATAAAGATGTCAGCATCATTATTTTATTTTTTACACAGAGAGAGATTGGTAAGTCTATTAGTATTATGTGTTTACCTTTGCAATCTTTGTTTCAATAAATGTGGACCTTTCAAAAATGGAAAAAAAGCACTTGTGTTTTTTTTGTTTTTTTGCCTTAAGTTTGGATAACTCAAGAAGTATTAAAGATATCTTAATAACCTTACCAGAAATACACTTCAACATAAAAGTCCTTAAACACAAGATAGGGGAACACAAGACAGGAATCATGACTTGGTGTTCATATTTTCTTATTTCTTAAGCTTCACTAGACTGTTCTTGTGTAAGACTGCCCTTGTGTAACTTTTTTTACGTTATGTGCACATCTTGGACACACCTAGACTGATAACAATTATTCTGTGGTGAAGTGAATAAAAAAAACAAATGTAATTTCTACATTACAAAAGTTCAGGCAAGAATAATAAAAATAAATTCTATATTACAGTTTTTTACAATCACTTTGCTACTATTTTCAGAACCTTGATGTCATTTTTCAAAACTCTAGACACAAAACTCCAAACGGTTATCACTTGTAACACAGGTTGTCTAATGTTCAAAACATTGCATTGTGCATTCACATCTTTAAAGAAATCTTGCACTTGCACAATCATTGGTTCAAAAAACAAATTTACTGTGAAATACCATTGAAACACAACTATAGATCACCCACACACAAGCAACCGATAGTTTCACTCTGTCATTGTTCGTACAATCATTAACTATTGTAGAACAAAATAGGTGATACAGGTTTCATTATGGTACTACATGTACAGTAAATACCTCTGTTACTGTAAAGTACTGCAGTAGTAGAGAGAATACAGACAAAGTGGAATCATTGAACAAAGTTTGTAATATATTGATGCAAAACACTACAGTACAATCACAACATTGGTTTATTTTAATCAAAGCAAAAATACAGTAATTAGCTATGAAATAGAAAAGAAAAGACAGTACTGTAAACCATCAAATGCAATGAAATAGAAAAGAAAAGACAGTACTGTAAACCATCAAATGCAGTGTTCCTCAACTTGCTTGCACTGTAAGAAATAAAACAGCAGTGATTACTGTACTTCTACATTGTCATCAACTCTGTGTTGTGGATTTGGCCACAGGTTCTCATCTACATCACAATGGATGTTTTCATTAGCCAAACATCTTGGAAAAAACCTTCGGGCATGGCGAATCCAGGCCTGACACTGGTCTGCTGTGATGTCATTGCAGGCGTCATCCATGGCCTGGAGAAGAGTGACTTGTTCATGAGGGTGCCTATCATGAACCTTCCATCTCCATGCGGAGAAAAATTCCTCAATCGGGTTAAGGAAGGGGGAGTATGGGGGTAAATACAGGGTGGTAAATTGTGCATGGGCCTGAAACCATGCTTGCACCACATGAGCATGATGGAACCTGACATTGTCCCAGACAATGACATAGGTCACACCTTCAGCTCTACAAACCTGTTCGAGCTCATCAAGAAAGGTGACAAGGAGAGCTGCATTATATGGTCCAATATGAGGTCTGCGTCCCACCACACCATCTTCTGATATAGCCGCACACATGGTAATGTTGGCCCCACGTTGTCCAGGTACTTGGATGGTTGCCCGCTGGCCAATGAAATTCCGACCTCTCCTCCTTGTCTTGGCCAGATTAAAACCTGCCTCATCCAAATATATGAATTTGTGATGGTCGTCAT
This sequence comes from Gila orcuttii, assembly GCA_026230005.1. Taxonomy (NCBI): domain Eukaryota; kingdom Metazoa; phylum Chordata; class Actinopteri; order Cypriniformes; family Leuciscidae; genus Gila; species Gila orcuttii. The sequence continues at coordinate 23,513,513 of JAPDVR010000009.1, forward strand.
CAGCATCCAGCTCCATCACCCTCTAAAAATACATTTTGGAAAGAGATTTAGAGATTACCGTACAATGTAGAATTTTTGGGAATGTTTTTACAACAGCCGTCTTGAAACTGAACTTACCTGAACATACTCAGTCCTCATTTGTTTCACTCTGTCTGCATTTCTTTCGAAAGGCACATGGTATAGTTGTTTTATAGATACCTGGTGCCTTTTCAGTATGCGTGCAATGGTCGGCAAACTTATGGATCCCACATTGTTGAACATGTCTTCATTGTCCAAGATATGCTGGCGAATTTCTGTAAGGCGAATATCATTTCTGGCCCGAACCAAATCGACCACAGCCTGCTCTTGCTGGTCAGTTAGAATTTTGCCTCTGCCTCCACTATTTGGCCTAGTCACAATTCTACAGGGAACATTAGAGTAAGAAGACACTTGGTCACATCACCTATTCTGTGATACACATTGGTATGCAGTCATTTGACAATTGAGAGTAGCATAATGTTTAGTGCATGCTGATAACTTACCGGTTCTCATTGCGGAAAGTTCTGATTATTGAGGCCACGGTTGACCTTCTCAGGTTTGGTTGTATCATTGTAGCCGCCTCAGTCATTGTCATGCCATGATTTATGACATGGTCTACAACTATTGCCCGAATTTCATTGGACACTCTATGCTGTTGCTGCCGCTGTCTTGGTCCGTGGCCTTGTCCTCTACCACGTTCCCCCACACCTCTCAAACGAGGCCCACGACCACCTCTCAGAAGGGGTGCCTGTCCTCTACCACGTTCCCCCACACCTCTCAAACGAGGCCCACGACCACCTCTCAGAAGGGGTGCCTGTCCTCTACCACGTTCCCCCACACCTCTCAAACGAGGCCCACGACCACCTCTCAGAAGGGCTGCCTGTCCCCTACCATTCCTTTGACCAACACGTCTTCCTCGTCTTCCTCCCACCACTGCTTGACCTCCATTGTGACCTGGATCACCTGCTGGCTCCATGTTACATATCACTATGCTCTTGCAATTGGATCCCAATCAACTCTTTATATACTCATTCCACAATGTGCCCTCAATCATCAGTAACAAGTTGGCAGAATTGGACAAGCAATTCCAAGGGCCTGCATCTCTACAGTGCAGTACTGTCAATACTTTAAATAGTCTGAAAAGGTGGTACAGTATTTGGGACCATAGACACAGTGTCTGATGAAGCATTACAGTATGATATAAAATATTAGGCTACATCCATGGATATTGTAGTCTAATTGGTTCATGCTCCACGCTAATTGGTGACAATGAATCTCGTTATCTTGAAACTTTCATGATTTACTGTAAACATGGAAGATTGTTTGTCTGTTTCCATACAACTATGCATTAAGAGTAACGCAACAGTTACTTATCATTTTGAGCAGTTGTATCAATTGATAGTTAGATCAGTGTAAGGAAATGAATAGACATTCATTTGAAATGTAATGTGTGAATTGCCTTTTGAAATAGTAGTACTTTGATGTTAAGTTGTGTCATATTGAACAAGTGATTTTTGTTGAATGAACAAATGATCTAAGTTTTATGTGTATTGTATCCAAACAATTGAGAAAATGGTTAGAGTTTTGAAATATGAGTGCAATAACTTTTACTAAATTTCTAAAATTCGAAATTTTACTTATTGTTTTTTTTTCAGTGAAGAACTATACCTTGAACACTGGCACACTCGCACGCAAAAGGCAACTCAAGACACGCACAAACATTTAAACATTTGACATCTCTTAATTGTTACTATAATTCTTAATATGCCATATATGGTAAGATTTGATCTTTGAGTATGATTGGTTGACCAGGACATCCTGGATGTTATTGCCTGGTCTCTTATGACCCACCTTCCTTCAATAAATATGAGAATGCTGCTGCTCCCACACATCAGGTTGAGGTGCCTGTTTTCAACTCATGACTGATAGCATTGAGGATTCAGATAGTCTACCTGAAAATTGATCTAACACAGCCTATACACACTTGACATTAAGTAAATTATAAAAGCAAAGCACAGCTGATTCTGGAAGTTCACACAAAGTCAACAATTTGAAAACTAAGGTGAGTTTTTGGAACAGAGACCAACTGAATAAATTTTCTACCTAAAGTACTTTCGTGCTTTGTCATTTAATGCATTGAGAATCGCAGTGTGCAGCTTATGAGTGCATGCAGACATTTAACTTTCCCTGTTTATTCATTTCAGTTTCATCATGGCAATGCTGAAAAGTTTTCTGCTTCTTTTCACGATCTTCTCCATGGGGAATGCACGAGGTAACCAAGACATTTATTTGTAAAAACCCTTACTATTTAAAAACATTTTGGAAATTTAGGCCTACAATATTCCATTGACTAATATTTGCATGACTAATGAGAGGTTTATAGTGTCTAAAATACACATATTTTCAGCACATAATCACACAAACATAAAATAAGCTACATAAATAAAAATAAAAACATTCTTGGCTGTGAATATTACAAAAACCCTAACGTTTATGTACTGGATGCTGATTTAGTGAGAAAATGCCCCGCTCGATGGATAGATTTTGGACACCACTGCTACAAGTACTTCTCTCATTCGACTGACTGGCTCACAGCAGAGGTAATGTGTTAGTTACAACAAGGTGATTTGGTTACACTTTATATTAGGTGTCTTTAACGATAGATAGATAGATAGATAGATAGATAGATAGATAGATAGATAGATAGATAGATAGATAGATAGATAGATAGATAGATAGATAGATAGATAGATAGATAGATAGATAGATAGATAGATAGATAGATAGATAGATAGATAGATAGATTACAAGTACAATGAAAACACATGTATGTACACAAGTGCATTCTATCAAATGATTAACTTAAATGTTAGTAAACATTAGTAAAAGACACCTGACGTAATATAAAGTGGGAATGGTGAAAAGTTTACATACCCCTTGCAGAATCTGCAAAATGTTTTTTCACAAAATAAGAGCAATCATACAAAATACATGTTATTTTTTTATAAGTTCTGTCCTGAATAAGATATTTTACATAAATTATGTTTACATATAGCCTAAAAGACAAAAAAAATTGCTGAATTTATAAAAAAAAAAACTTGTTGAAAAGTTTATGTAGACTACCTTTGATTCCTAATACTGTGTGTCGTTACCCAGATGATCCACAATTTGTTTTGTGATGGTTGTTCTTGAGTCCCTTGTTTGTCCTGAGCAGGTAAACTGCGCAATGTTCTTCAGAAAAATCCTCCAGGTCCTGCAAATTCTTCAGTTTTCCAGCATCTTTTGCATATTTGAACCCTTTCCAGCAGTGACTGTATGATATTGAGATTCATCTTTTCACACTGAGGATAACTGAGGGACTCAAACACAACTATTAAAAAAAGATTCAAACATTCACTGATGTTCCAGAAGGAAACACAATGCATTAAGAGCTGGGGGTGAAAACTTTTGAACAGTATGAAGATGTTCAAATTGTTCTCATTTTGTTTAAATTAAAAACAATTTAATTTAGTACTGCCCTCTGGAAGCAACAGAAGATACTTGCATGGCCCCCATTGAAGGACTCAAACACAACTATTAAAAAAGATAAAAAAATTCACTGATGCTAAAGGAGACAAAATGCATTAATATATATATTTTTTTGTGGAAACATGCTGCTGGAAAGGGTTCAAATATGCAAAAGATGCTGAAAAACTGACGAATTTGCAGGACCTGAAGGATTTTTCTGAAGAACATTGGACCGTTTAACTGCTCAGGACAAACAAGGGACTCAAAAACAACCATCACAAAACAAAACAGTCATAGATCTCCAGGTACCGACACACATTTAAGAATCCTACATAATCCTACATCCAACAAGAATTAAGGCCTACATAAACTTTTCAACAGGTTGTTTTTTATAAATTCAGCATTTTTTTGTCTTGTGGAATATAACATAATTTATGTAAAATATCTTATTCAGGACAGTACTTAACCCCTTAAACCGAGATGGTCCTCACTGCAGAACATGAAATCCACGGGGAGGAGTTGGATCCAGATCCAACTCCTCCCACCTTACATATACCTAAACCTACCCATCTCCGCCCCCTGATCCCTAAACCCACCCCTAATTCCTAAACCCACCCCTAATTCCTAAACCCACCCCTAATCCTACCCATCTCCACCCCTTGGATCTTGATCCGACTCCTCCCCATGGATCTCATGTACTGCATTGAGGTGCTACTGCTTAAACCCGAAGTACACCCCCTCCATATTTTTTTAAAATCTAATTACTAAGCAACCACTGAATGGAACAACACAGGTGTCATTTTAAAGCGTCGAAACTCAGCTTTTTAATGCATGTAACCATTATGATAAACTTCTAACGAGTGATGAAAGTCCCTCTAAACCGGAGTGTACCGCCCACCTAGCGACAAAAATAATAAATAAAAAAAAAATCATATTTTTTTAAAACTACTGCCTTGATCAACACAAAACAGGTGTCATCTGAAAGCTAAGTCGGAACTCCTAAGTAGTGCTGAGTCATTTGCTGATAAATAGATTTTTTCCCCCTTAGTTTATAAACAACAAATTTTGTACTATGTACTGCAATGTGCCAAAAACATCATACATCGCATGAGACATGCCCAGATCGTAGAAAATGGCACAGCATTATTTACAGCAAATTCTTACAATTAAAATGAACCCAAAATCAAGATAATCCATTGCGTTGATCACAAGATATTCCTCATGGAGGAACAATTTTAAAAATGCCCATTAGGGGGCGTCAAGGGCTAAACAAAAAGGCTATCTTGGTTCCAAATGCTGTAACTTTTGATTACTTTATGCTACCACCACAAAATTTTATCCAGATGCAGCTCACATGTAGGGGAACTTCACCAAAAAAAAAAAGAATTTCCCTCCTACCTTATTTCTTTCCTGAGTTAAATAAGAACGATATCCAAAATAATAATAAATATATATATATTTTTTTATCAGCAGTTTCTCAGCATGAGAATGTTCAAATGTTATGTAATTTATATTTTGGAAAAATCTGAAAAGTGTTCTATCAAACGATACCTACCTTTTGACTCTCCTTGCTTTTGGCGTCAGCATGCCAACATTACTGTTCAAAGTAGGGAGACTGGGGACAGTTGCAACAAGTCTTATTCCTCCAATCAGAAACATGCTACAGTGATGACACTCATACTGCACATGCACAGTTAGACCCTCCCCCCACCGAGAAGACAGAAGACATATTCAATATTTGCTGCTGCATTTATTGAACAAAACTTGTTTTGGAGGTATGAAAGTACATTTTTTTAATTATTGTTTTGTTGACTTCTAAGTGACATGGTTAGCATGTGTCAAGGTCATTGTGTGTCTAGCTAGCACATGATGTTCTGTCATGGCTGATAGGGTTGTGGACGGTTGCAACAAGTCAACATAAGTCATTGTGGGGTACATAAAAGGATAGTAAGAAGGATAGTTTTATTATGTTTGTTTTTAGTATGCCAAGAGTGATGAAGAGGGTTACTAACAGAGGGGTTCCCCTCAATATTTTGGAAGGAGCATCAGATGTAATCAGGGATGATGGCAGGACAGTCAGGGCAGTGGCCAAGGACTTCGCCATCTATCACACCACCTTATTCCGATTCAATAAAAAAAGAGAGAAACTTACAGGCGAGGGATCGGATAAGTTACCGAGAGCAGGGTACTGGACCAGCAGAAAAGTGTTCTCAAACAGTTGCAATTTTGTACGATAAATACATGTTTAATAAAAGTTTGTTGCATTGCAAATTGTTCAATTCTTCCTGTCTGACACTGAAATATGGAGAGATTGAATAGCATCCGTAACACCTGCACACTGAATCTATGTAGGCCTATGTTCTACACATAAACAAACAAAACTCAATAACTGATATTTGATAAATATGACTAAATAAATAAATAATACAATAATATTGTTATATAAATAAATAATACTATAATATTATAGTAAAACAGTTAATATTTTCAGAATTCTATGCTCATTGAGACAAAAAGCTAAAGTTAATTAGTGAAATTTAAGGTATTCTTAACATGTTGCAACCGTCCCTGATTGTGTTGCAACTGTCCCCTGGGTTGGGGTCAGTTGCAACATATGGCTTCTTCCATTCAAATAAATACTGTGAACGATATGTCATATGTAATCATCTTTAAATGGTATGGGTAATTAGCAGACAGATGCAAGTTTAATATATACAAATTTGGTTGGTCTAGTCCAAATAGTCTCTGAGTAACTGAGAGAAATGCAAAAAGTGTTGCAGCCGTCCCCAGTCTCCCCTACGCTCTACAGGTAATCAACAGTAGGCTATGTCTCAGAAGAAAGAAGTAGATTTAAAAAAGAAAGGTACAAGACATGAAAGCACATTATAAACGTATTAAACCAGTTTCCTCTATAAATTATCTTAATCCAAAAACACATGACTGAATGGAGTGAGGAACCTGATTCGCTTTCAAGGGAATTCGCACTGTCGATTGACTGTGTCAATCCTGTCCAATGGTGTGATGAGACGTCAGAAGCGGGTGATGTCACAAATCAGGAAACTATAAATCATGTCCAAACAGTGCAACGCTAGCATTATTCCCTGTAGCATCCTATAGAAACTTGATTTCAGTTCTTCCAAAAAAAATAAAATAATTATTCACTGGTTACAAACAACTTACTTAAAATTCCCATTAACTCCCAAAGCTAAGGAGATCCATTTTAAAATGATTAATGGTGTATACGCATCTAGTGAATTTGTACCACTAGTTGTAGATTTGAAACTAGTTATTGTGTTTTTTGTGATAATATTGAAACTACTGATCATTTATTTTTTCATTGTATGTATGATGCTTTATGGTATTATATTCATGACTGGCTTTACCCAAAGGTTCCTCATCTCAAAGTCTTCTCTCAAAAGGACAACATTTATGGACTCGTAATGGAAAACGTTTTTTTTGGTTAAATTTTATAAACACAAATCTAAATTTCTAAAAGTGAAACCGAAGTTCTATGTATTTCACAATGAGTTTCTTTCTTATACAAATGCCCTTAAAATGATTTACAAACATTTTATGAAACATTTTGCGGTTACACTTTATTTAAAGGTGTCATTGTTACAGTGTAATTAAATATTTAAGTACAGTTTAATATTAATTAACTACATGTACTTACTATAGGGTTAGGGTAGGATTAGGATTTGGTTGAGGGTTAATTGCATATAATTATGCATCATTTACTGTTATTACTATGGTAAGTACATGTAACATATGTAACAAGAACACTGTAAAATAAAGTGTTACCCATTTTGCTAATAGAAGAATATGACTTGAAAAGTAAACCTCTTCCTTCTTTTTTTCTCTTTTCTTTTCTTCTTCTCTGTAATGCACTTTTGCACCTGATCCTACTGTCATAGTGTTATTATATATTTATGTTGTTTGTACATGATATATTGTTCAATAAAAATAAATAAAAAATAAATAAAATAATAATAAAAAAAAACAGTGCAACGCTAGCTAGCTTTCTTCAGTAAGTGCAATATGCAAAATTGTGTCTTATTTGGTGTTGTCTGTTAACATACGTATCACTAGCGTAGCCAGAAAAGCGTCTCTGGGTGTGCATAAGAAAAACTGGGTGTGCCACATTTATTGTCAGATTAATGTGCAAAAAAACCTTGACCCGGCGTATCACTAACTTTACAGACTGGGCTGATGTGTAAAACAGGCTCGCATTATGTGCACATAATACTATATAAAATATAACTCAGGGCTCAACATTAAGGCTTTTCATGTGCTTGTCGTTCGAACAAGTAAATCGGTCATTCACTTAGCTTGTCCAGAAAAAAATGGGATTTTTTTGTGTGTTGTAAATACAATTTATTCTGAAGCAATATTCTCATCAGTGGTCAGTCAACTTTTACATATTAAAATCTGCATATCTATGATATTTTAACTTTTATAAAGAGCATTTTCCCCTAATCGGTTTAAATATATGCTTCATCTTTCATTTTAAATTCTTAAATTTGATAAATAAATTCAATTGAAATAATAAGAAACTATATGGCTGTTACCAATCAAATTAATTAATTTACACTGAAATATTACAACTACATTAAATAAAGTTATGAGATTGTTTTAAATATTTTTTGAATATACAAATAGAATGATAGCCTACCTTTAAACACGAAATTAAACCACCAGTAAGGGGCGGCAGGTGACCGTCTTAACGAGTGCGTTATTGAGTCATTTATTCAAATGATTCGTTCAAACGGCTGAATCGTTCATGAATGAGGCAGTTGTTCAATGGGTCATTGAATCGTTGACTTAACCGATTCATCCAAAGCGCTGAATCATTCAGTAATGCGGTTATGTTTTCAGAAAGAAAGAGCTTTATTGCCAAGTGTGCTTGCACACACAAGGAATTTGTTTTTGGTACTGAGGCTTCCAGTGGACATATACAAATACAACAAGAAACATAATACTACAAATTATAAGAATAAAAAATAAAAATATAAATATATGAGAATAAAAGTATCACAGTTGGGTTTAGTCAGAATAGACATTTTCAGATTTACAGATTATGAACATATTTACAGTGTTTTGAATATTATAAATAAATAAATCTACATATAAGTATCACTTGAGTTGTAGGGTATTGCACTAAACAGTGGGAGTATTGCACTTAAGGCATATGCCTTGGGAGGAGTGTTAACTGTTCAGGAGTGAAATGGCCTGTGGGAAGAAACTGTTCCTGTGCCGAGATGTTCTTGTGGGCAGTGATCTGAGTCGCCGTCTTGACGGTAACAGTTCAAACAGGAGGTGTCCAGGGTGAGTGGAGTCTGTGATGATTTTACCTGCTCTCTTCCTCACTCTGGAAGAGTGCAGGTCCTGGAGGTTTGGCAGGGGGGCACCAATGATCCTCTCCGCAGTCCGGACTGTCCGTTGTAGTCTGCTGACGTCTGATTTGGTAACTGAACCAAACCAGACAGTGATGGAAGTGCATAAGACAGACTCAATGACGGCTGAGTAGAACTGAATCAGCAGCTCCTGTGGCAAGTTGAACTTCCTCAGCTGGCGAAGGAAGTACAGTCTCTGCTGGGCCTTTTTCACAATGAAGTCAATGTGATTGTCCCACTTCAGGTCTTGAGAGATGGAAGTGCCCAGGAACCTGAATGACTCCACTGCTTCCACAGTGCTGTTCATGATGGTGAGTGGGGGAGTGCTGGGCTGTTCCTCCTGAAGTCCACGATCATCTCCACTGTTTTGAGCGTGTTCAGCTCAAGGTTGTTATAACTGCACCAGACAGACAGCTGTTCAACCTCCAGTCTGTAAACAGACTCGTCACCGTTTCGGATGAGACCGATGACAGTGGTGTCGTCGGCAAATTTCAGGAGACAGTGGGGTTTTCCGGTGAGATGTGCTGTGGTTCTGCTGTGATCTTTGTGTTGAACTATTTTCGCTGTTCAAATAGAACAAAAACAGTCAATATTGTGTCTAAAATGTAAGTGACTTGATATTAATTACTTGTTTATTGAACTGTCATATGAAATCAGTGTCACATTTTCAATTGTGATGGTATTATTCAGCACTCGTGGTCGTGTGATGTTGCTTAACTGTATCATATGTTATAAATATAAAAACTCCACATTCATTTTTTTAACCGCTGTATGTTCATTAAGTTTCTTTGTGTGAACTGCGTTCATTGTTTCCATTTCTCCTCATGAGGCGCTAGCCTCAATAGCACAACCATGTTACCGCCAGACAGTCAGCGGCTGTATGCGGATTGGTTGGCAGTCCGAATGTTGTCAGATATTTTTTAACGATAATAATTAAAAAAATTAAATAGGCCTAAATTTAAATGTACAAATATTGTAAGTAAACAATTTACAAGTTTAGAAAAACATTTTTATTAAGACTTTAAAAAATAATTCTGCATTTATTTTTAGCTGGCACACCCGTGGCTACGCCTGATACGTATCTATATCAAAAGTATGGCGAGCAAACAGCAATTTACATTGAGTGTTTGTGATAAACTGTGCAGTCCATATTTGTACATATATCTCCTGTATCATCAGGCCTAAATGTCAATCATCCACCCACTCTCAAGGAGGCATTCCTCTCAAATTCTCGTATTTTATAATTTCCCCTGAAATGTAATGTTTGAGAAGCATGTGATCCATAATGCGCTGCTCTCACCATACCTAAAATATTGACATTCTCAGTCTAGCCACAAATGAAATGAATGTGCATCCTCTTTTTACAGCTTTTCTTGTGGCATTATCTCTGCAGTGCTTTCTGTCTGGAGTGGGGGCCTTCTGTTTACAGAAGAAGCTCAAGATTTTCCCTTGCCTTGCCTAAGGCTGTTGATTTAAATCCAAAATACCATTCTTCAGATACTTCTGCCATTATATCATACAGCCAGTCTGTGTCTTGCATCTGTTCAAGCAGGCTGGCGGAATAGTGTATACCACCACGCTGCGCTTACATAAAGGATTCTTCACATGCACAACCAGTCAACAACGACACATGAGTGCAGCTGTGTGATGAGAAAGAAGACCAGGTTCATTCACTTAATGTAGCTACTGTAAATGTAAACTTACTGCAGCATCACTCAGTGAAATTATTGAGTTGCAAAGGATTTGCTTGGTATATAGTGATGTGAATAAGTTAGGACACCCATGCTAAAGTTGCCTAAAAAGAGGAATAAAAAATCATATGCAGATAATATGCATCCTGATAAAGTTCCCTTGGCCTTTGGAATTAAAATAAGCCCACATCATCACACACCCTTCACCATACCTAGAGATTGGCATGGGGCACTTTCCATAAGATCATCTTTCGATGCAAATCAAACCAGCTATTAGGCTAACTGAAATAACACCATGCCAATCTCTAGGTATGGTGAAGGGTATGTGATGATGTGGGGATATTTTAATTCCAAAGGCCAAGGGAACTTTATCAGGATGCATATTATCCTGGATCCATGAAATAACTGGCCTTTAAAAATAAAAATCTGCCTGACTCTATGGGAATTTAACATAGGGGTGTCCTGACTTATGCACCCTGTATTTTAATGAAGAATATTTATTTATTTATGATACATTATTCATTCGCAAAGAAAATTGGTGTCCTTAAAGGTTTGATTTTTCCTCATTTTTTTAATTAAGGCATTAAGATCAATTTCCAAAAGATGATTTTTTATTCCTCTTTTTAGGCAACTTTAGCATGGGTGTCCTAACTTATTCACATCACTGTATGTGAACTGTTCTACAGTCAGCTTTAATAATAAAAAAATAGTTTAGTCTTTCATACGTGGAGCACCTAAGGAGATGTTTAGGATAATGTTCAAGCTTCTCATTTACATGCAATTAAAGTGAATGGTGAACAAGCTCCGAAACTGACAAAAATCTCGACCAGTGACAGTCACCAGATCGCTCTTCAAGTCGCTCCGTGGCAGTGTTGCCAACTTAGCGACTTTGTCGCTATATTTAGCGAGTATTTAGACCCCTCTAGCGACACATTTTCAAAAAAGCGACTAGCGACAAATATAACGACTTTTTCTGGTGTTATTGGAGACTTTTGGAGACTCTCTGACGTGAAAGCACATATCTTTCTTACTCTTCTCAACGAGCAGCGGGTGCTGCCGTGGGTCCCACCCCCGTCCCAAAGCACTCACAGGCGGCCCAGTCCTCGCGCAGCAGCCCCTCCCAGCTGCAGTCACAGCAGGAGATATTCACCCCTCCGCGTACAGACTGCAAAAGAATCGCGCAAATGAGTCGCTATTTTTAGCGACTTTTCAAACGTCACTCACTCTAGTAGCTACGTCTACCCTGTTCAGTAAATGGCTGAGAGGAGCAGCAGCACATTCATCTGTTGAGCGCACGGCCGCTGAGAGACGTGAATAAGCAGTGTTTTCCCACGGATTTATCACTTATCTGCTTTTCTTTTTTATTTTACTTAAATAATTTAGTTTCCTTCCTTTTCTTGTGCTTACGGTATTACTTGTAATACTCACTATCACAGAGCTTTTGTCCGGCTCCCAAACTCTCTCAATTCAAATAATTTTCCACATTGGCCTATAAAAAAATTTAGTCATTCACTAGGCCTATATCATAGCTACTCTTTCTATTGTCTGACAAAACATATATAGGAAACGAGAACAGCTTTATTTTACATTCGGCTATATTATATTATAATATATTAAATACAGTATGTGAGCTGAGCATTCATTTATAGAGAAAACACATTAGACAAGCAAAACGCAAGTACGACGCGATGACGTCACGAATATGCTAATTGACGTATGACGTCATCTAGCGACATTTAGCGACTTTTAGGGAAGGCGTTAGCTACTTTCCTTTGAAAATAGTTGGCAACACTGCTCCGTGGATCACCATTTTCTTTCACCAGACCAGACTTTTGAGAATCAAACAACCATCAGAATCATCGCAGAAAAACTCTGGTAAGTGAAACAAACAAGCATTTAAATCTGCTGTATTTAGTAGCTGTTAATTTTATGCCAGACATGGCGCTGACTTTCTCTGGTAAGGTTAGATAAGCATGTAGCCTACGATAGTTTGAAAATGTTAACTTGGTGTTAGCTAGCTGAGTTTACACAATATGTCGACGTAAATCAATTCCTGACCGATTTCAAAAGGGAACATACGTTTAAAGAAAACCCGTGGCCTTTTTTGATTTTACAATGGTAATTTACGTTATCTCAGTCAGCCATAAGAATAACGTTAAAACCGTTAGAACGGTTAACCTGATCAACTAACTTAAGTGAATAAGCTAACGTTACATGTTAAGGGACTGGCTTAATGTATGGATAATGCAGTTATGACTGACGAAATACAACATTTATTTATGTCTAATATTGCTCCATTGGCAAACTTTTTTTTTATTGCTGCATTGGCGCCAATCGGGCGATGTCGGTTGGTTTTCAAAAATAAATAGTACTAGCCAGAGGACACAGGGGGGCAGTAAAGCCACGTTGAATCCAACCTTGACACAGGATGCTGTAGACTAGTGTTTTTTCACTCTGTCGAACGAGCGACGTACGCAACAGTCATTCATTAATACGTTATTCGAGGTTAGTAAAATACTTCAGAATTCAGTTTATAATTAATATAAAGGCTTAATGTTTGTCTGTTAATGTAGATGACTTGTACTTAAGTGTAAAAAAACTACGTTAGGCTGAGATAAAAAAAAAATAACGTTATGGCCTTGTAAAGTTAGCCCTTACATAGCCTATTACGATATCACACGAGCAAGAGCGCTTTCTCCCAAAAAACCAGCATGATTGCCAACATATTTATTTTATAAAACAGTTAAATAACTTAAAATTGCAAGTTTCATTTTAGACAGTATATTTTTTTAGACACGTTTATTCCGCCAACGAAAATTTCATTCTAAATTAAACCACAGCAGATTCGTGTCTCCAAGCAAACAACACAAAGCGGTGAGACCAGAGGGTAGAGGGAATTTCTGGCTAAACTGATGTGATAGGTCCGCTTTGATCTGAACATCTTAAAATGATAAAAAATATGCACACAGCTCTTTTTATAATGTAATTTCAATGTTATGATGCTTTAATAAACAGTTCAAATGAATTAATGTGTGACAATTCAAATCTGTTGAGATGATAAATAAATTTATAGCGCTTTCTACTTTTGACTATTGCCAAGACATTCTGCCTGGGCCTCTCTCATTTCCTTCTCTCTCTTATGCAGGATATTGGAGTTCTCAGGTGGAAACATCTCATCGGCCACAACCTTATCATAGCTGCTGTTGTGGTGGTGGGAGAAACCCTCTAGAAGTATTTGTGCAGGTATTTTTGCAGAGTCCAAATTTTAGCTTTTTTGGGGGGGGATTTTGTTTTTTTCATGGGCTATTTTGGTTAACAAACGGATGTGGAGATGCAAGCATTGCATCTATTCATGTACCAGAAGATCTGAACTGCTAAAACATAGACTCAATCATCAACAATATGGAAGGCACCACTCTTATCTCTGCCTGTATTAAAACTGCCCATTTTCGTGCAAAACCTGGAATGCTCTACTGAAGCATCTATGTACTCACCACCCTTCTCCGCATTCATCTATAGAAGACATCTCACATTTTAAGTGCCACGTTTGTGACTGCAACCAACTTGCTACTGAAACTGACTTTTTTCACCACATTGGCCAACATTTGAAAAATAATGAATCAGTTACTTGTATGTATGTTGACTGTTCATATCAAACCAATGTATATGGAAGTTTCCACACTCACAAATGGCGAAAACACAAAGTGTGTACAGTAAGAGATCTAAAACCTGGCATAGTTCACAGATCACACTTCTATCCCTCTGCTTTTGATTCAGTTAACAGTGAGATTGATTTGAATGATGATTTACTATTTGAAGAACCAACTTTTGTAGAACCTAAAGATTTGATAGAAGATGTCGAGCTAAAGTTAGCCTCAGTTCTCCTAAAATTGGAAAACATTTACCTGGTGTCAAGTGCAGCTGTAAATGTACTTCTTGAGGAACTGCAATTTCTAATTGGTACCGTGTCTGTTCCGGTCACTCAGAAGACAATCACTCAGTTTTTAGTGAATCATAATTGTCAGGTAGATGGGTCCCTTGTCCAAGAGTTAGCCACAGAACTCTGTACCTCACATCCTATTCAAAGTGCTATTGGAAAAGACGGCCCATTATCTACTGCATGGAGGCGCAACAAATATTATAGGAGTAAGTTTTTTGTTGTGGAACCAGTGAAATATGTAATTGATCAAAAGAACAAAAGGTCATTTCAGTACATTTCTGTACTAAAAACATTGCAGCAGGTTTTGAATTGTGAGACTATTCTCAGCAATGCATTTAATTTAAAGGAGAAACTTCAATCAGTGTCAAGTGAGAACCAGGTTTACAGATGTCTCTGGGATGGTGCAATCTTTAAAGAACACAGCCTTTTCTCAAACGAATGTGCAGTTTCAATAATTCTGTATATAGATGATTTTGAGGTTTGCAATCCCCTTGGCACCTCACGCAAAAAGCATAAAATCTGTGCTCTATACTGGATTTTAGGCAATCTGCCACCTGGTTCGCACTCTTCATTGTCATCAATCTACTTGGCTGCATTGATCAAAAGTGATGATGTACATGTCTATGGATTTAACACCGTTTTAGAGCCTTTGATTAATGATATAGTTATTTTAGAGCAACATGGTATATTTGTGAGCAAGTTAGGAAAATCTGTAAAGGGGACAGTGCAATGTGTTGTTGCTGATAACCTAGGTGCTCATGGTTGTGCTGGTTTTGTGGAGAGTTTTTCGAGTGCTTATGTTTGTAGGTTTTGTACGGCTTCGAAATTAGAAATTCAGACGAGGGACGTAGGGAGTGGAACATTCTCTTTAAGGACAGAGGAGGGTCACGCAAGACATCTTAAAACACTTGAGGAGGAATCATTGGCCAATTGTTTCGGCGTTAAGAGAACTTGTGTTTTGTCTGAAAAACTTGCACATTTTAATGTCACTACAGGCTTCCCACCAGACATAGTTCATGATTTATTTGAAGGGATTGTTCCTCATGAAATAGCTCTTTGTCTCTCTGTTTTCACCTCAAAGAAGTACTTTACCTTGGAGTTTTTGAATAACTCCATAAAAACTTTTCCCTTCAAGTGGAAAGATAAAGCAAATTCCCCCCATCCTGTACCACTTTCCTATTCAAAAAGGAAAACAGTTGGTGGCAATTTTCACGAGAATTGGAGTTTGATCAGGTTTTTGCCACTCCTCTTGGGACAGAAAGTACCTGCTGACGAACCTGCCTGGAATCTCCTCACTGACTTAAAGGACATTGTTGACCTTGTTGTCACACCTGTGCATACTGACGAAACAATAGCTTATTTAAATTTCAAAATCTCTGAGCATAGAGTACGGTTCAAGGAGGTTTTCCCAGACTCCAACTTGCTTCCAAAGCATCACTTCTTGGAACACTACCCGCAGCTAATTTATCAGTTTGGACCTCTTGTTTCACTCTGGACTTTAAGATTTGAAGGGAAACATAGCTTTTTTAAGAGAGTTGCACGACACACTAGCTGCTTTAAAAACTTATTTTATTCCTTGGCAGAGAGACACCAGTTATCTCTGGCGCACCAGCTCTACTCATTCAACTTTCCTAAACCTTTATTGGAAGTTAAAAAGTGTTCAACAGTTAGCATTGATGTCCTGAAAGATGATATTGCACTGGCTGTTAAACACAAGCACCCAAATGTAAAGGAAGTTTCTCTGTCTGAAAATGTCACCTATAATGGATTTAACTACAGACTTGGAATGATCCTTCCATATGGCTCAATTGAAGGAATGCCTGCCTTCACTGAAATCATCCTGATGGTGGTTCTCAAAAAAGAGTTGGTCTTCATTGTTCCGAAACTAAGTTCTTGGTACATGGAACACTTCAGAGCCTATCGACTTGAAACCTCACCTTCAAAGGAGATTGAAGTTCTGGAGCCATCTCAACTGACCGATCCTTACCCCCTGGTATACTACACAGTTGGGGCGATGCGGCTTATTACACTCAAGCGATATTTTCAAGTTTAAGGTTTGCATTAAGTCATGTCTTTAAGGGTTGGGTCAAATATATACATACATATTCATTCATGAAGTTCACAGTGGATTTAATTCATAATGCTCAGGGCTCGAATTTCGGTTCAACATGTGAACGGCCCCTTAATGGATCCATGCACTAGCTTTTTAAAGTGAGAGTAGCCTAAAATGTGTCTGTCATTATTGTATATAAAACAACAAAAGATAGCATTAATTGTAAGAAATCAGGATTAATAGCCTATGTATTCAAATTATACAGGACTAAAGACTATTCCGTGTTATTTTACATTTGATTACTTTTTCCCTTTTCTGTAGTTTCTGAATACTTGTGTTAGACTTAATTTTCTATATTTATTCTATATTTCTGTATTTATTTGTGCTACTTTTTTTTATTTATTTTTTTATTCAAAGATTGAAATCAAGCTTCCTTTTGTTGTGCAAACAAACAAAAAATTACCCCATTGTAAAAACACAAATACAATGAGTGAGCAAACATTTAGGTAAACGCAATTTTTAAAAATTGTCTAAAAAAAACCTCCCCCCTCAAATAAAAAAATCCCCCCCATAAGAAAAATAGGGATTTCCTCCCTATTTTCCAAAACGAAGTTCAGGCCCTGATGCTAATTCATTTTTTATGCCTCTAACATGGACTTCATAGCACCCACTCATCATTCAACCATAAAAAAATTGTTATGCACATTTCTAATGTCTTTCTCTCTTTTCATCCTACTCAGAGGATCCCAAAGCATGGCGGGCATCACACGGCTCCTGGTGATTTTAGAAGAGGACAACCGCATCAAGTTGGAGCTTCCAAATGGCATCCCATCCTCTGTTGACGAAGTCATCCAGCAAATAAAGAGCGTCTGTGGTCTAACTAATGAAATACGACTTCAGTACTACGATGCTGATTTTGGCACTTGGGTTAACTTAACTTCAACCTCAGATCTGAAGGATCTTGCCACTTTGAAAGTTATTCATGTTGAACCCACTGTGACTCTATTCTTGGATTCAGTTGACATGTCTGTGGATAAGGGCAGATTTCACTGCCAAGATGATTCAAGTATCTCTGCAAGCTTAGATGACTTGTTACCCGTAAGCAGCCATTCTTCTAATACCTACAGAAAGGAGCAGTGGCCCAAGGTGTTTGTCATCCCAACTTTCTCTCATTCAACCAAATCCCAACTTAGGGCTGGAAATGCTGAGTACCAGAGAAGCCTGGTTAGACTCACTCCCAGTTCTAAAATGGTTTCAAACGTCCTGGAAACACTCTCTGACAAAATCTTTTCGTATAAATCTTATCCTAGCGATGCAGACTTGAGCGAAGTGGCAGAGACACTCACACAGACACACCCCTGTCTGAAAGAACCTGGGTGCTTTAACCACAGTTATGGATGGAAACAGAGACTCAAGACGAAGATGTATAACTATCGCACATACCTGAAATCGCACAGTTCATCATCTGACGAGCTGACTATCAACACTATGAAAAGAAAGTCCCCGATGGATGCCCACCCTGCAAATAACATAAAGAAACCCAGGCGAGCTGAGTCTAACCATTACCCATCTCTACCTCTCAACGAGACCCCAGAGTCCATGGAGCAAGAGAGAATAGCCCTCTTGTCTGAGGTAAAGAAAAGGAACAATATCAAAACTATAAGAGAGAAGATGGCTCAGACGTTTGCATTCAGGAGGCAAGAAATTGTCAACAAGAAAACATCTTTGCGCAGTATCATTGAGAGATGGCTGGCACTCTTAGAAGTTCAAGAGGTACACTAGCATTATTCATAATATATTGTATGTATATGTAAAGCTAAATCACATGCTTTACTTGAAATATATATATATATATATATATATATATATATATATATGATGTATGTTCCCCAGGTGAATGCTGAGTTCCTGAGGGTCACCACAATACCCCTTGAAGCTAAATTCATGGAGAAGCTCGACGAGAGGTGCAGTGAATTGATGCAGGTGGTCAGAAAGAAGGGTGGAGCCATTCGTGAGAAGACTAAGCTGCTGCCAATTGTAGAAAAGGTATATGTTTTTTACTTTCCTGTTCACCATCATGTCATCTCAAGTAGTCAATATATTTTCAATATACAATATAATGCTACTGTTAACGCGGATGTTGACTTCACTTCTGTGAGCTGAGAAAAGCACGTAAAAGTTCTGACAGAAAGCGATGCATAAGGATGTAGAGTAACGCGTCACAACGAATTATTATTTTTTCCGAAATGTTGACAACTTAGTGTTAACTAATAATTGTTGCAAACTGGTACTACCAACAAAATATTAGTGCATTACTGGAACTGGGTGTCGTTACACTACATCCTTATACATCACTTTCTGTCAGGACTTTTACGTGCTTTCTCAACTCACAGTTTTTTGGGGGCGTTAATAGGGTTGACAAACTTGAATAATATTGTAATGATTATTATATCAACTGATAATGTATATTGCATGCATGACCATTCCCATTCATTAATTCCTACATAAACTAGCTCTCTATCTCACACTTAAAGGTGCTCTAAGCGATGTCACACATTTTTTAGGGCAACATTTTTTTTGTCACATACAGCAAACATCTCCTCACTATCCGCTAGCTGCCTGTCCCCTGAACACACTGTAAAAAGACGCGGTCTCTGCAGACAACCCAGGCTCCACACACGCCAACATAAACCCGCACCACGAAACACAAACTGTTCCAGCCAATAACTGACAAGAATGATGTGGGGGCGGGGTTTGTGCGTGGATGAGGAGGAGGGAGGGTCTAGCTGGCCTCTGTTTTGTTTGACAATACTTTAAACGTCAACAAGAAGTGCCGTCACCCAACATCACTCAGAGCACCTTTAATAAACCTTGACAGACTCGCAGTAAATGCATGGATCGACTTAACCAGTTTCATTTGATATTTTTTACTATCTTGATGCAGGATACTGACATTGGTGTAAAGAGGGAGATTGCACTAAAAAGTCTCATTTTCTACATGGGAGAAGCAGTGGAGGACCTCATTAAGGATTTCCTGGTAAGGCAAGATTAATTGAGCGATGCGAAAATTCTAGCTAAGGCTGTCAACTTCAAAATTAGCCATCAGACTATGTTTAGATATATGTCTGAAAACAGTCTGTAAGCAAAGTTCAAATAGAGATACAATACCTTTCCACTAAAACCAGAGTCCCTTGCGCTGGTAAGTTTATGCAACTTTTATATTTATATTTCAATAACGAATTGGAGTAAAAACATAATTTTATAATTAGTTAAAGTAGATGCTAATTATACAATTTTGTGCATTTTGTGTTTGCATTCAGTTTGTTTTGAGTTATTTTTTTGTTATCTAAATAAAAAATAGCATCTGAATGTCGTCTAATAGTTTGGGCTCTGTTGTTAACCTTTAATCTAGGGGGGAAACCCAACCTGTATCCATTCCTTATTCTTTCTCTTTTTTTCTTTTCTTCCTAAATTCTTTTCCAGGTATCAGAAAAGGAAGAGGCTGAACAAATTCTTCAGCAAGAAACCATGGTAATTTTTGTCATCAGAGATGCACAAGGTGTACCTACCAACATTGGCATCATTCTAGAGGGACAAGAGGTTCTGAGCGGCTTGCCCTCTGTCGCAAATGCTGTTGCCATTCTCCTGGGCCTTTTTTATGCCTTCAATCTGGAATATCCCAAGACATTGAAATTGACATTTGAGTATATCCAGAAAGTCATCATGGACCTGGACCCAAAAGGCATGACCAACAAAGTAAAGAGGCTGTATGACCAGCTCTACAATAGAGCTTAAAGGACTAGTTCTAGTTTTTAAAGGACTAATTCAGGGTTCACATTCCAGTTTATACCCGTAAAGAATGTTTTGTTTAAGTGACTGGCTATAGTTAAAGTAATGGGTTCAGTATTTCAGAAGCAATCCAGTTCAGATAAAATTGTGAAAAGTTTAGTTGAAATCGAGATGAGATGGAACGCTGTAATATAGCGGTGTATAACAACTCTACTTCCATTCCAATGTCTTGACTTTTCAACAATGTGTTGTTGTTTTTTTACAATTAGATATAATTTGTAGCAGAGATAGTGAAATATTTACCGCAGCTGCATTTCTGGTAGTGTAATTGTTGCATTCCCTAATACACTGCATCGTTCTCGGTTAAAGGAATAGTTAAAGGGATCCCCTTTAAAGGGATAGTTCACCCCAAAATGAAAATGCTGTCAGTAATTACTCTCCCTCATGTTGTTCAACCCTGTAAGACTTTCGTTCATCTTCGGCACACAAATTTTGATATTTGTGATTAAATCTGAAAGCTGGGTCACTCCTCCATAGGCTTCTAAAGGAATTGAAACTTGCCATCCTCAAAATCGTTAAAATACTCCAAGTGACTACAGTAAAATTTGTGTTCCGAAGATGAACGAAAGTCTTACAGGGTTGAACAACATGAGGGAGAGTAATTACTGACAGAATTTTCATTTTGGGGTGAACTATCCTCTCTCTCTCTCTCTCTCTCTCTCTCTCTCTCTCTCTCTCTCACAAACACTCTCTCTCTCAGGCTGTTGTTTTCTATAGGTCAATGTTTGCCAGCCGTTAAAGTTAAATTATGACACTTGAGCATTGAAATTGTGAATGTGTGCAATACGTTAATAAATCTTTATGCAATGTAAATTATTTGTCTTTTTTTATTTATTAGATTTTGGATCAGATCAAATTTCCTTGATGGGGAAACATGTTTTATTAAATCCATATCTTTTTGTTTGTTTAAAATTAATAATTTCTATTCACTTTTATTTTTAAAAATTTATTTTGATTTTTAAAAATGATACATAATTGATAAATTAAATCTATATATATTTGATTGGAGAAAACAAATAATTTTTAATACATATTTCTTAAATGAAAAGTTTTGTTTTGATTAGATCTATATATTTTTGTTTAGATCAAAAAAGGGAATTTAAATTAATTGACTTTCTTCAACATGAAAAATTTACTTTTTACCAAGTTATATAAAATAATTTTCATAGACAGAAAAAATTGGTTAGGGTAAGTTATTTATTTTTCATTGGATCAAGTAATAAAATATAGATGTGAACCATTACCCTAAAATTTTTTAATTGTATGAATGAATATATTTTTTCAGTGATGTAAAAGCAACATAAAAGTAATTCATTTGATATGACTCGTAAGTAGTATTCCAAGTCTTCAGAAGCCTTCATGTGAGGAAAATGCTATTCCACTGAAGAAAAAAAGTTGAGAGGGTTTGGGGTGACGTGAGTAGATGATGTAGTTTTTGTCAAAGTTATTTGACCTTTCAGTTCAGCAAAAGTACAAAAGTTTTGTGAAAGCTTGATGTTCAAAGATTTGACCAGGTAACCCAAAGGTTGTAGGTGCATAGCCTGCAAGTGCAATGCATGAACCAAGAGTTTCGCTACTGTCCTTGAGCAAAATGCTTAACCCTTAGTTTTTTTCCCGGGGCCTGTTCCTGTTCTAAGTGTTCTAGTGGTTCCTTTAGATAAGAAGGTGTCTTCTCAATGACAAATTGCATTTTAAGTACATTAGTTCCCCAAGTCAAGCAGGCTGGAAATCTCCTCAGATGTGTTGAGGATGAGCTGTCACAGTTCAGTCCCCCTAGCACATCCGCCATGGTATGTATCAGCTACTGTACATGTTGAAACATTGCCCTGTTTGCTCAAAGCGTGCTCTGGAATTGTTGCCCATTGAACAGATCATGAATGTCATGTTAATTTCCATCACCATGTTAGAGTCTTTCACTGCCAATCGAGAGGAAGTTGGTTTCCACGACACTATATTCAGGATCTATGAATGATCATGAATGATCAATGCATTTACTCAAATATTAAAGTCCATAAAGTTACATGAGAAAATAATCAAACTTATTTTGTAATATTTTGGTTATTGTCAGATAAAGTTTAAAATACCATAGTCACACATGTAAGATAAAAAGTCACAATTCTATATATACATACATATATAGTATATTATAACATTTTATTGAAAAGAATATTATATTATAATAGTATTACATTTTATAGCAGTCACACATGTAAGATAAAAAGTCACAATTCTATATATACATATATATATTGTATATTATAACATTTTATTGAAAAGAATATTATATTATAATATTATAACATTTTATAACAAAGTCAGACATGTAAGATAAAACGTCACAATTCTATATATACTGTATATTATAACATTTTATTGTTACACTTACAAGTAAAATTGTGTAATTTCAGGCACCAAATGAAATTGCAAAATGGACACCCTGTCCCTCTTTGTTTGTAACAGGGATTTCCTCCCCAAACTCACGGCATTGGTTGAGCCATCAGTCGGAGCTTTTGAAACTGGTTTACACTCAAGTCAACTTCCAAACGGCTTATTTATGGATGTCTCTCCATGCTAAGTCGACATTGCAGAATGTAATAGTATTACAACATAAAAATTGTTATTACTTATAATTATGGTGTTCGCCACAAAGTTTTTCACAACTTATTTTGTGTTGCATTTCCATGCTGCACTTATGTATAATGCAGAAGTCTTCAGATCTTGAGGTTTTCATCTTCGCATAATATATCCATTACTATGCACCACAGGGCTCTTTCTGCACCCGTCTGCTTTCTGTGCACATGCTGGTATTGTTCAATCTGTGATGGGCTAATGAGACAATGACCTCTTTTTGTTAGTATTCTTCTTGAATCTAAAAGAGTTCAACATTTCAGTCTCACTCCCAAAACATTGTATGTTGCAGAACCGTGAAAGGCTCACATTTGAGCATAATTTCTGTATCCACAGGGACAATCAGATGAATCTGTCCCCTTGCCTGTGTGCTTTGACCATGTGACAGCGGTCCCAAGTGAATTCCCTTTATCTTCCATATGGCTTTCCCCTCCTCTGTGTGCTCACATTAATCAGGGATCGGTTTGATTGAAGGGGGTGGTCGCCTTGTTTCTGACACAATAACAACAGTCTTAACACTTCATTGTGACTAAAAAGAGGAGAGATTTCTTCCAAGAGAAGACATTGATGACAAAATCAAACTGTCACTTTAGTAACTGGTGGTAAGTAACATTCATTATTATTATTGTTATACAGCAAATGATAAGGGATTGAGGAAGGAGGTGTTGATGTTTAAACAGCAGTATAATTTGGCACAGTAGGTTTTTCTTAGTTAGACTGGAGGAACTGATAGGTTACTGAACAAATGTGGTTGTGGCAAATCTGAATATTTTGTTTGAAATTTAACATGTTATCTGGTTAAATTTGGTTGATGTTCAGTGTATAGTGACAATTTTTGTTCCTTATACTGAGGGTTAATTAGTCTGCTTGACACTTTATAATATGGTTTGTGCTAACATTAGTTAAAACATTATCGTGAATTAACAAAAAAAAAAATGTTATTACACCACTGTTAATCTTGGTTAATGTTAATTTTGTAAATATACTGTGTAGTTTCTGCCTCATGACCCTCAATTGGATTAAATCACTCTTTTGAGAATCAGTTTCACAAAAATTAATGATACTTTCCCATATGAGTGATTCGGTTCTTGAACTTGACTAAGTGACTCAAAAATCCTGTTGTGGAGGTTAACAGCAAACTGGGAAGATTCTCATTTAATAACTTAATTTCAACACTGCAAAACGTGATCGGTTGACAACTTTGAATAAGCGAGGAAACCGCTGCCTTAAAATTAAGTAAATAAACTTAAAATATAATATAAGTTATCTGGAATTGTCAAGTTCACATAACTTATTTTTTTTTTCAATTACGCATGAAATGTATTAACTTAATAATTTTAAGGCAATGGGTTTCTACTATCTGTACTATAGCCTACTATAGCATTCAAAAGTTTGGGTTGGTATTTGGTAAGATTTTTCAAAAGAAGTGCTTTATGCTCACCAAGGTTGCATTTATTTGGTTACATTTTTTTATATAATAGTGTGAAATATTATTACGTTTGAAAATAATTGTTTACTGTTTTAAAATGAAAGCTGAATTTTCAGCATCATTACTCTCCAGTCTTCAGTGTCACATGATAAT
This sequence comes from Gila orcuttii, assembly GCA_026230005.1. NCBI lineage: Eukaryota > Metazoa > Chordata > Actinopteri > Cypriniformes > Leuciscidae > Gila > Gila orcuttii. Next base: position 23,538,174 of record JAPDVR010000009.1, read on the forward strand.
GCTAAAGAAACATTTCTTATTACTTATTTTAAAAACAGATGCTGCATAATATTTAACTTGCTTCTGTGAATTCAGAGAGAAATTGATTGTGCCTGCAATACTGTATGTGTGCTCTAGCCTAAGATAAAAACTGTTTGTGCAGAAAGTGAATCCTCTGAAGCGTGAAATGCCTGAGATGGTCTCAGGTGGAGGAGTTGCGTCTTTCATTATAAAACGGCAAATTCAATGGCCACGTTCACGTTCACCTTCCCATGCTCCAATTATTTAATCACAGAGAACTTGCCTCATAATGAAACCCTGCGTGATACAATCGATGTGAAACCTTATTGCAAATCAAATGAACAAAAGTAACCTACGTTTTATTTCTTTTTATTCTCAGCTAACATCTTGTTTTGGCTTCAAACTATTCGCTCATTAGGAGTGGTGAGTCAAGCCGTTGCTTTGATACACATGCGAGAGAGGCAGCTGTCTTGTTCAGTTGGTGTGGATTGAACAATAGAACAGACAGGTGCTGGTACAACTGCGCTCCTGGCACTCATTGCCTGGCAGCTCCACTTCAGTCTCACACACACTGCGTCTCAATGCCTCCCCCGCCAGTGTATTCTATGGCAGAATCAGCTAGCTGTGCCGTTCATGCACTGTGTACTGCTGTTTTAGTGGCCTGGAAGATTGCATTTAAAAAAAAAATGATGTTTCTATTGGGAAACACTCAAAATTACATGATGGATTAAAGGAAAACTTCGCCCGAAAATGAAAAAAAAAATCTTGTTAACAATCTCATGTTGTTCCAAGAATTTTCAAAGAATGTAGCCTACATGCTTTTCTTTTCCATACTTCTAAAAATATTTAGCAAAAACAAAAAGGGCAAATATTTAGTTTATCAACATATTACCCAACTAGTTTTACTCCCAACATTTTTTTTATTTATTACAACAAAACTCTCTTAAATAAATATTTAATTAAAAGTAAGTTGCAGTTTTAGTGATGGAGTCAGTTGCGAAATCTGTAGTGCTCTGAACAATTAATCGATTGAATCTGATTCAAACGGCCAGCTCAACAAGTTTTTTTGTGAATCTGTTTTCATTTGTTCATGAAACGGACATCATGGCCATAAATACATTTTCCTTTTGTGTTATAAAGAATCAAGACCATACAGCTAGGAATGAAGCGGAAAACAAAATATTTCAGTGAGAATTTTCATTTTTCAGTGAACGATTCCTTTAAAGAGTGTGACAAACTGATGCAATAATGTTTGTATATATGTTTAGATTATAAATAGCTGGTATGAATGCCCCTATTTATGTGTCCTCTTTTTCTAAACATATATACAAAGCCTTGAAAGTCACCTTGAACCTCTAACAAAAAAAAAAAAAAAATTATCTCTAAATGTCCACATGAAGTGGAAACAGCGACCTTTGGTTTCATGTTTAAGCCATTACCATTATTAGGATTTTTATTGGCGTTTTCTGATACACCTGAAAGGAATGTATTGATTAATTTATTGTAGAGTCACAGTTGCTGCACATACTGCAGCCTGGCACAGATACAAATGAATTTGTAAGTAATTAGCCTTGAAAATGAAATCTACAATCTGGATAAAATTCAGTCATGCAGCCTCCTCATTCAGATGTCTTTATGGGCATCACTGGACTGTTAAATGTGACTCAGCTGATCAGCAGCCAACCACTTCATGCTTTAATAAAGATTCATTGTGGGCTGAAAAGCGTGTTACAAGTGTGCACAGCTGTGAACTGCGTGTGCCTGGGTCTCTGTTGAAACAAGCTTGGCCTTTTGTGAACTCAGTAGAAGCAGAAGCTGTCGGCTGCTTGTCTAATCAGACACCTCTATATGACCTCCTGCGCTACTGTTATTGAGTCATTAGGAATGAGAGATCCGGCTCTAGATGTGCATGTGTTCCCAAACATATCTCAGTGGCTAACATGAATGTCTTGAATTTCCTGTCCAGGCTGATGTCTATAGTATGGATGGAACGCATTGTTTCACTGCAATCTGCCTTTGTCATAAACAGTGTTGGGAAAAGTTGGCTACATCCGAAATTGCATACTCTTTTGAGTACGTTCTATATAGTATGAGTGTATAAATGTAATCCGGATGTACTACATACACCATGTTGTCCTTATCATGTGACCTATCAGCGTCAGTTACTTCGCTTCACTGCCATTCATAAATCCTCTCCCGTGGCCTCATGGGATACTAAAGTGTCCATCGTATGCACACTTCAGAATCTCGCCAGAATTAGTAGGTCATCCGGGTACTTTTTGTTTACTCTTTTATGAGTACTGTGAATTCGGACATACCGCTATATAGTAGGGGAGTATACGATTTCGGATGCAGCCATTGTTTACAATAGGGGTGCCCAATCCTGTTCCTTGAGATCTACTGTACCTTCCTACAAAGTTCACCTCCAACCCTGATCAAACACAACTGAACCGGCTAATTGAGATCTTCAGGAGCACTAAAAAGAAACTAATTGCGGTATATGGAAACTAATGTCATGTTACTTTTGCATTACTTTTTCTCACCTGGGCTTGTTTGCCATTTTTTATAGTAATATCTTTGGTAAATGTAAAGGCCCTTTCACACCATAAGTGAAATGAATAAGCCTTAAAGGGATAGTTCACCCAAAAATGAAAATAAAAAAATTCTGACAGTAATTACTCACCCTCATGTTGTTCCAACCCCATAAGACTTTCGCTCATCTTCGGAACACAAATTAAGATATTTTTGATTAAATCTGAGAGCTGGATCACTCCTCCATAGACTTCTAAGGGATTGAAACTTGCCAGCCCCGAAAAGTTATTAAAGACGTACAACAACACAGAAGCACTACGCTATTAAGATATAAACTACTATAAGATATAAAACACTACGCTATTAAGATATAAACTACTATAAGATATAAAACACTACGCTATTAAGATAGGGAACTATCCCTTTAAGCTGAAGGAAATGCAAATTCACACCTGTTCAGAGGGCGCAGCTCAAACTTTCAGCTGTAGTGGATTGCCAACCTGATCTCACGGCAATTTGTACAGATTTTAAGAGGTGGCTAATTCGTACGAATTCATACGACCTCACTCGTATGAATTCGTACGATTTTTGTCAAATTGTACATATTTTACGAGTTGTCCTATTAATATGAATTCGTACGAATGACCTACACCTGACTCCGTCCCTAAACCTACCCATCACGTGGGTTTAGACAAATCGTACGATTTTGTACGAGTGAGGTCGTACGAATTAGCCACCTTTTACTCACTAATATACGAATTGGTCTTGAGATAGCGTTGGGATTGCAGAAGAATAGGACACAGGAGAAGAAAGTTCAACACTCTTACAAAGGCAATAATAAAAAAATGTTTAACTAAAGTCATTTTTGCTCAGTATGGTTGAATTTGATCTGCGAAGGTCAGCAGCAAAGACATTTGTTAAAGTGAGATTGAATACAGAAAGTATATATGTGTAGCATATTTAATTATTGCAGGTTTGCATAATATTCTGAGTTTGTGGTTCACGGTATTTATACATTTTGAGGAGTATGAATCTGTTCTTGTGCAAGTAAGATGAAATGAGATCATTTAGTCTAGAACTACAGTAACCATTATGTTCACACAGCGCAAACAACGCCTCTGCACTTACTCATGATTTCTTGACATGGGGGCAGAAGAGCTGCCAGTCAATAAATGGGAAAACAAAGTAATTTGGATTACTTATTTGAAAAAGTAACTGAGTCACTAGTTACTTGAAAAAGTAGTCTGATTATATAACTGGAGTTGTAATGTGTCTCTGTATGTCTGTAGCTATTTATATAAAGCCGAAAATGCTCTCTAGAGCATCGGTTCCCAACAGGGGGGTCGCGGCCCACAAGGGGGCCTCAGCGCGCTCTGTGGGGGTCGAATCATATTTTGAAAGGTTTGAGCAATGAGCATTAAATAAAAGTCCTTAACTTTTTTCTGTTCAAAATGTATATAATGAGCGAGTTCATCATGAATCCATTTTCCAATCCGTGTTTTTGTCTTATCCTGAACCACTATGGTACACCTATAATAAGTGTTTACATTGGGACTATTTTACACTGGTTCGGGATCGCTGCCGCTGCGGAGTAGCCCAGTACCTGCGTGACTCGTCATAGACGTACACAGAGAGATGTAGTTCCGGCTACAATGTTCTTCCGAAAGACGCATTATTCTGTAAATAAACGCAAGTTTATTATCGCTCGCTATAGCGCCAAAAGCATAAAAAATAAAGCCTCACATTGATAAAGCCTCACAAATAACATGCAAGTATTGAGGCCACAGTTGCCAACTCTCGCGAGACAAATAAGCAACTGTAGCTTCAAAAACAAGCCCAAAACAAGCCCAATATTATTAGATTATTTAGTTTCAGCATTATCATTTATTTGTTATTACCAATAAATGAGCCTGCAACATAACAACTGAAACCACTCCTTTATTAGAAAAGGATAAACGGATTAGGAAAAAAAGGATTTAAAAAAGGTTTGGAGAGATGGAAAAGGACAAAAAGACAATCAGGAAAAGACGGGGATATGTAACACACACACACACACACACACACACACACACACACACACACACACACACACACACACACACACATTATATAATATATATATATATATATATATTTTTTTATCTTAATAAAATAAATTTGACCCATATGTATCTTATGTTAGTATAGACTAGTTTTTTTTTTTATTAAAGCCTGTGATTATTAATATATTACAAAAACATTGTAAAAATTACAAATTTACCTTACAAAAGAAGGTCATCCCTCTTCTCCCCTGCACTGTCCATCATCTCCCCAACGTCTATCATTGGATTACAGTGTCGCGCGCGCGGCTGCCTGCACGTTGAACAGGATTTTTCTCCAATAAGGGGGCGGATTCGGCGGAATGTTTTGACGAATTACGCCACAGCACTTATACAATTGGACTGATTGGCTATGGCTGTGAGCAGACAGTGTCAATCAATGTATTGGAGATTGAGAAAACGGCAACCGTGACCATAGATGTAAAGAAAACAAAGTTGCTTGTCAGATTTTCCTAACAAGCAACCATATTTTTTTAATAAGCCCAAAAAAACGCAACCCGTGCTTTTTTTAACGCGACTTACAAAAAAAAAAGCCCAAAGTCGCGTATTATAAGCGGACTTGGCAACTATGATTGAGGCCCCAGACAACAGTCATTTAGTAATAGCCTATATTCTTTCTTTTTTTACCTACACACCAGTGTGAATATTTTTGTTTTTGCATTTCAAATAGGGCCAATATATAGGCTTCTCCTAGGCTTACGTTTTTAAATTACAAAGGGCCTACTGATGTTTTTGTTATTGTATTTTCAATATTATAGGCTATTATTTGTGCATAAACATACCGTTTGTTTGAAAACAACATATTTTGTCATCCTTGCTGCAAGCTTACCAGAGCGATAATATCATTAAATGTGAAGGGGGGCCCTAAAATATTTTCTTGAGAAAAAGGGGGTCTCATACAAAAAAAGGTTGGGAACCACTGCTCTAGAGTACACTCTAAAAAATAATTCAGCGGCTTAGTAAATATCACAGTAATAATTAACTTTATTAACTTAATAAAATCTCTGAATATGATGGTTTGAGTTGAATTTACCAAACTAATTTGTCTAAATTTTAGTTATATTATTTTTTTTTACTAAAATAATTTAGTATTTGACTAGCCAATTATTTATTTAAAATACACTTAATGTGAGAAATGTCTATCAAAATATTTGAGAATGGAGAATTAAACTGATCCTTTCAAGAACCACAAATATTACTTAATTCAAATCAATATTATTAATATTTAACACACAAAAGAAATTGAGTAAGTTTACTCAAATAAAACAATGCACCCCTTTTGGAGACTCTCTGACGTGAAAGCACATATCTTTCTTACTCTTCTCAACGAGCAGCGGGTGCTGCCGTGGGTCCCACCCCCGTCCAGTGTTGGGCAAGTTACTTTTAAAAAGTAATTAGTTACAGTTACTAGTTACTTCTTCCAAAAAGTAACTAAATTAGTAACTCAGTTACAAATTTTAAAAGTAACTAGTTACTTATGAAAGTAACTATTGCGTTACTTTCAAGTAAAATTTAATTTTAAATGCTCAAATGTGACCCCACCTCTACCCCTCTTTAACGGAACTTAAAATACATGTGCATGTTCAATTATTTATGATAATTTTGAATATTATAATGAAATGGACACTTAATACAATACATTATTAACAGAAACATGAAACATTGTACACGCATCTAAAAAAAATTTTTTGCTGTGGGACAAAGTGAGACTAGCCTCCAATCAAACGCCATGTATGTAGATATTATGTTTATATAGTGGATCAATGCAAATAACAATAGATGTTTTGGAAATTTTGATATTTATTGCCCCTCAACAGGCCACAACTGGGCAAAATTAAATTAAGCTTGTTAAGCTCGTCGCCATACCTGTCTCTCGTTGACTGACTGGCTTGTGTTGTTCCTTGTGTGTCCTGTCCTGCCCGACTATGCGTTATGATGGGTCGTTCGCAATTCATGAGCGTTAGCCGTTAGTGATGATGGGTCGTTCGCGAATGAGCTTTTGATGGGTCGTTCGCGATTCGCGAATGAGCCGACTCTAAGAGCCGGCTCTTTTAGGTGAACGTTTGGAGCTGGCTCGCATATCTGAAGAGCCGACTCTATTTGTACAAATTTAGCCTATAGAAATTAAATAATTATGTAATAAAAATTGAAATATTATAGTCAAAGTCATATAAAGAGCCGTTTGTGAGCCAAAAGAGCCGGCTCTTTTCAGTGAGCTGAGTCAAAAGAGCCGAATGCCCATCACTACTATGCGTGCCTTCGAACACCCGCCCAACTCTACCTCTGATTGGCTTACAATGACATTTTACTCTACCTTATAGCCAATCGTCAGCATTTTTGCGCTTGTCTCGTGCTCTGCCCACTAACCAAGGAAGAACAGTAAAAAAAGTATTTGCCTCTCGCTCAGAGATCTAGTTGGTCTGATGAAAAAAAAAAACAGCTTCATCAGTTATAGTAACGCGCCGCATTTTTTGGCAGTAACGGTAACGGCGTTATTAAGATGAGAAGAGTAATCAATTAGATTACTCGTTACTGGAAAAAGTAATTCCAACTGAAGCCTTATTGAAGAGAGTTTAAACCTTAAATTCATCAGCAGGGCTTACTTCTGCTATTGTAGGCTTATTTTGTAAATGTAAGCAGTTACTTTAGACAAGTGCAAACTGGGTGCTTAATGCAAATGTGTTCTTATTCACAAAATGAGAGGCTTTTATGGTCGCCCATCAATGAAAATGTCGCTGTGTATAGAAGGATCATAAACATGCTGGTGCAGACGTACCAGTTCGGCTAGATTCGGCTCGAAGTCGTTCATCTTCGGATGCGGCGCCGCGCGCGATGTTACAAAAGGTGCCGTGCACACCGCCAGGCGAAATGGGGTCTTGCGCACCCAACGCGCACGACCGCCCACACCGCAATTACGTCATTTTGCCGCGCGCACCTTCGCGCTCTTGCGGACGCGTCGAGTATAAACAAGGCTTAACCAAGGCTTTAGACAAGCAGAACGCAAGTACGACGCGATGACGTCACGAATATGCTAATTGACGTATGAGGTCATCTAGCGACATTTAGCGACTTTTAGGGAAGGCCTAAGCTACTTTCCTTTGAAAATAGTTGGCAACACTGCTCTCCAGTCTTCAGAGCAGTTCTCTATTCTCAGCGTCGCAGAATTGGTGCAAGCATTTCCTCTGTGAAATTCAGGTTTGTTGAAAATCATTACTGTGCTTTAAATCATTTTATTTAATGCAAAACAACATACTAGTCTGGGACGCAATGTGAGTCACCTAAATAAGTGTCACGTCTGTCTTTTCGCGTGATTAGGACATAGGACGGCGCTCTGAAGTTAGACGGTGGAAATTGGATAACAGACCGGTTGTTTACACTTGAATTACTTTTTAAATTTTATTTTTTACCTCTAATATGTTTGTTATAGTTTAAATGTAGGCAATGTTGTATTTTAAAACAGTATAAGATATGCTATTTTGCTGTAACGTTAGGCAACTCATCGACAATAAAGGTCGATGTCATGTATAACATTACCTTGGTTGTGTGGCGTATTTTACAAAGGTGTACAGGAAATTAAAAGTTAATATTACTCATAAATAAAAACAGTTAATATTACTCATAAATACTGTTTTTTTTATGTTTTTCAAAATTATTTCTACTAAATTTTATTTGTTTAAGGTCCCATATTGTGCACATTTTTGGAGTTTTATTTAAAGGTGGGGTATGTGATTTGCAAAACGGCCGGCAGATTTTGAAAATACACAACTCAAAAGGTCCTACCTTCTTTCCTCCAACGCTGGCCCTGACTCCACCCATTCGAAGAACATGGACGCCTCAGGGGCCGGTTGCACCAGCTGTGCGTAAGTTACAACTTAGCCTAGTTTTGACGTAAATGGGCACTAAGTTACAACTTACGCACTACTAAATATTTTTCCATTGCACCATTAAACTTAGTTTAAACGTAACTCTACGTTCCACCTAAATATTTACGGCAGCTCTGCCCATGAATAACGGTCGGAATGAGATGGCAGCCAGATTACATCGATGAGCTCGTAACTGATAATGAAGAACCGCAAATTCGTCGACGAGTTTTACGAGACCGACATCATCCTTTGGATATTTATGATGATGTCGACATATTTGCTCGTTTGCGCTTTAAAAGAGAGGGAATAATGCGGATAACGGACATGATCGCGGCTGATATTCAACATGAAACGGACCGAAACGGCGCTCTCTCCCCAAGCCTTCAAGTCTGCGTCGCATTACGTTATTTTGCTACTGGATCATTTCAAAACTTAGTCGGCGATTGTATACAAATTCATAAATCTACAGTATGTAGAGTGATCCGCAGGGTGTCACTTGCCTTGTGTCGCCACATGAACAACTAACTCACGTGTGCATGCCAAGCATAAATGTACAAAACACAAACAGGCAAAAATTTCAATGCCATTGCCGGTTTCCCTGATGTACTTGGCTGCGTCGATGGGACACAAATCAGGATAAAAGCACCAACAGTGGATGAGAATGCTTTTGTGAATAGGAAGGGATTTCATTCACTAAACACCCAAGTCATCTGTGACCCAAGTTTGTGTTTCTTAAACTGCGTTGCTAGATGGCCAGGTTCAAAGCACGACAGCTTCATCCTAAGAAGATCAAACATATTTGAAAAGTTTGATTCCGGGGAGTATAGTGGCATTCTGCTGGGTGATTCTGCCTACCCACTTAAAAAGTGGCTGATGACGCCATACTTAAAAAAAGTTTAATGTTTTGATTTTGACAACGTTTGTTGTAACGTCTTTTTTAAACTTTCGGTTAGTCAAGAATGGGTTTGAAATTCCGCGCTGTTCAGACTATTTCCTGTTTACCTATAAGAAGGCTTGTGATTGGCTTAAAAAAATAGACGTCATTCTATGCGTCAACGCATTACTTTACGGAGAGTTTACGACCTACTAGCTATACGTTCTGCCTTACGAACAAATGGTGCAACGGAATAAAGTAAAGAGTTAGGCTGCGTCCGAAATCGCGTACTATGCGAGTAGGTACTACATTTAAATTAGAACGTACTTCTCAACCGTTAAAAAAGTACGTTCTATATAGTATGAATCCGGGTAGTATGAATGGAGTCGGGACGTACTACATGCGCCATGTTGAAATAGTCACGTGACATATCCTGTCATAACAGAGCGTCACGTGACAGACGCTGTCATAACAGCGCGAAAATTTAAAGAGCCCATTCCACTGACTGCACCAACTTCGCGCTATGTTTTTAGTTTTGCTGTCCGTTTTCATCAGCGTTTTTACGTCGTTTGAGCTTACAGTCCAGAGGCGGCGTAGGTCAGCTACTCGCAGATCACGCCTTCGTCGAGAGCTTCTCCGGAATTTCTCAAATAACGTAAGTATCATCATTTATTTAGCTAATACATTTTACCTCAGAAAAAACACACTCACAAAAACCTGTGAACAATGACAGATGTTGATTTTTGGCAAGGAAAAAGTAATTTATTTTCTTGTGATATTACCATCGATGAATAAACATGAATGAATCAATGGAGATATTTTTTTATTTTATTTATTTTAATGGCAATAGGTTATTTACAGTGAAAAAAACTGAACATAAATACACAAGCTTGATCAAAATTACAGATGGCACTTGGAGTCTTTTACATCTGAAGTCTTCATTATGTATATATTTTTTTTCCACTGTAAATAACCTATTGCCATTAAATAAATAAAAATATCTCTATTGGTTCATTCATGATATACATATATATATATGTGTGTGTATGTATATATATATATGTGTGTGTGTGTGTGCGTGCATGTATGTATGTGTATATATATATATACACACACATATATAAATATATACATACAAACACACACATATATACATATATATAAATATATATGCATGTATGTATGTGTTTACATGTGTATATATGTGTGTAAATGAGTATGTATATATTCAAATACATCATGCATAAGAAATTGATCATATACATATAAATACATTATATTTATAAATGAGTCAACACAGGAAACAATTGATTTGTGGATTCAAATTGTATTCTACAATAAAACTATATACACTTTTACAGATTGTGAGCCCTTCAACCTACTGCCACCTGAATCCTGCTGTACCAATTCTTCGGCTATATTTTGAACATGGAGCTGACCTCCGCCCCAACCTCCGACTTTCACGGCAGTCCATCCAGTCCCTGATTGCTGCTGTGAAACCTGCTTGCGACCATGGCTGGGAAAAGGACGTCAAGGTGCTGGTGTTCCTCTACTGGCTGGCCCATGCAGCATCATACCGGGTAGTGTCACTCGCCTTTGACATCCCAAAGTCTACTGTGCACGACATTGTGCACAAAGTGAGTAAGGCAGTCATCGGCATTTTGAGACAGGTTATCACTTTCCCCAGCGCAGATGACCTGGAGGCAGTGGGAGCAGGTTTTGCCCAGCTGGCAGGGTCTCCGGCTTTCAGTATAGTAGCTGGTGCTATAGATGGGTGTCACATACGCATCAAACCACCAGCAAGTGACGTCCAGTGCTATTTTAACCGGAAGCTTTACAATTCTGTCCAGCTGCAGGCCATCACTGACCACCAGGGGAAGTTCCTCGACATTTTCGTTGGGTATCCTGGGTCGGTGCACGATGCCAGGGTGCTGAAGAACAGCCCTGTGTACACTGGCCGCCTGTTTCCACCTGCAGGAAAGTGCATCCTTGGAGATGGTGGGTATCCTTGCCTGAGTGCGCCCATCTGCCTCATGACCCCATACAGAGAGCCTGTACAGAATGCTGTACAGGGGAGGTACAACAGGAAGCATTCTCGTGCACGGAACATCGTCGAGAGGGCCTTCGGGATGCTGAAAACACGATGGCGTTCCATTTTTTTCAAGGCCCTGGAAGTCAGCCCTGCTTTTGTGCCAGATGTTGTTGCATGCTGCACAGTGCTCCACAATCTCTGTCTTCTCAACGGGGACATAGTTGATCCAGAAGTTGCGGAGGATAACGATGACCCACCTGAACCCGGCAACACAGAAGCCAACGCAGGAGACAATCTGCGGGACAATCTCGCTGCAGCGGTGTCTGCACCAGGCAACTGTGTGCCTGCTCTTCATGAGCATGATTACCTGTAAAGACACTTCAACAGGTTAAGACACTAAAAATCAGTTCTTGTTCTCAGATTGACAGTGTTCCAGTTTTGTCTATGTTAGTTATATTAGTTATGTAAATAGTTAGGTGTGTGTGTGTGGGCACAGCCCACAGGGTGCTGTGATGCGTACAGTGCAGTATTAGTAGTTAGAGAGGTGCATGGCTATCTATGTGCATCCCTCTGGCTTACAGCTGCTGGACAAAGCCTCTCCATCACCAAGACTCCTGTCGGGCCTCCTCGCGGCTGCACATGGTAACTGGGGATAGTGCAGACCCAGGCTAATCGACAGGGGATCTCGGAGCTACAGTGGTCCCTAGAGGTGACACACCAACCACTGGCACACTGCCTTAGGCGGTGTGTAAATTTGTATACCAAATATTTCAAATTCTAGCTACATATCACATATTTAAGCTTAATGTTGTACAATTTTTTTACTTCAAGTGGAAATCCAAAAATTGCCCAAGGGGTATTGTACACATGTGTTGAAAGAAACATATTGAATTATTTTAAAGTGATGCCCTACAAATGAGATTGCTATTATCAAAGTCCCTTTAGATCTTTAAGATACCTGTGAAAGTTACCTTACTGAAGCTGCTGAAGTTCATTTTCTTTCATCATGATGACACTATAATAAAAATGTTTAAATACTTTTCCTTTTGGTGTTGCTTTAAGCTCTATAATACTACTTTATGCCAAAGTTATGTGATTTTGTTTTAAGCTTTGTATTCTGTATCCATTTAAAATTTAAATACACAAAAATAAAGTAAATACATTTCAAAGGTGTCTGGAGTGTGTGGGTATTTCTCTACAGTGTGGCACTCATATTCAGACAATATATTTTTCAGATATACCTGCAATTTGCCTGTTTCAAAATCCATCTGGAATCTGCTACAAAATACACACACAAAACACTTTAAAAATATTAATTACTCAATGTCACACATTAAGGACTTTACAACTGACAATTAGCTACTGTAAATCCCTGGGAATTAAGTGTTTTGTAATAAAACTTGCTAAAACAGCACTACACAGTGAACTTACTAACAAAAAATGAAGAGAGAGTGTGTATCATTTAATTTCTTTATTACTATTATTTTTTTGCAATTATTGCTAATAGCTGAAGGAATCTTTCCTCTCTCTCTTTTGTCTCTCTCTCTCACTTCTCGGTCTCTTCTTTCTTCTCTTTCTCTGGCCTCCTGTTCTAGCCTCTTCTCATGCTCTCGTCGCTCTCTTTCTTTTCTTTCCTCCTTTTCCTCCATCTCTCTCCATCGCCTCTCCTCCCTTTCAATGGCATCTTGTTCCCTTTCAGCTTCCCTCTCCTCCATCTCTCGGATCAGCTCCTCAACTTCTTTTCTTTTCCTCCCTACTCTTACACGCTCTGACCTCACTGAGGATGGAGAGGTAACAGCAACATCTGGACCAGATGAGGCAATAAGTGTGGGTGGTGTGATGGAGGGTCTGCCCCCTATTGCCTCATCCATGGCAGAATACCATTTCCAGGACGCTGCTGTTACACCCCCATCCTCAGTGCTCACCCCAGTCTGTGGACATTTCAGATCCTACACATATTTGAAAACAGAATAAAGACAGTCAATTATATTGTAAAACATATCATTCGTTAAATTATTGCATTACAGGGCCAAACATGAGCGTGATTCAATCATGACAGAATTCTCATTTTGGGGTGAACTATAATAATAAAAAAATCTTACTTTATATTTCTGTTTAAGGTTTTCCCATTTTTTTTTTATCTGTGCAGCAGACATTTTGCGCTCTAGCCTCTGCTCTGTGATAAAAACTCTGCAATAAATGCACAGAAATCAAGCATATAAGGAATGCAGTAAGAGCTCGAGTAGAAATGTTTACATCTACAACTAACTTACCATTGAATCTACAGCACTTGAAAAAAAATTACATATTACATTTGTCTTGTATACTTACTCAAAACCTTTTATTGCAGCATTTCGCTTTCCAGTGAAGAGGGCTTCATTAGCCACTCTCCACTCAATCAGAACACGCGTGTGTTCATCAGCCCCTGCAACATCAACACAGGATTTAACATTAGTGATGAACCATGGTCAATCTATTAATGTTACATGGACAAGCTGAGGTACACTTGTTAACAGTAACTTAGCTTGCTATGTACAGTTAGCCAACAAATATTTCATAATAACAACACAGGTAAAGGAGAAATAAGATCGTTGTAAAATAAAAAATAAAAGTTTTGAACGTCTTTGTTGAAAGAAAACAGAGTTAACGTTAGCTAGCTGACAGGCATTAGCTCGTTCTGTTCGGTAATAATAATAATGATAAAATTGTCATTTTGCAGCCAATTCGGAAAATTGTACCAGCGATTTTCATTATTTAAACGTTTAACAAGTCAATAGTTTACTTAGATGATGTTAAACAAACACAATTTAACCACAAAGAAACAAAAAGTGTTTATAGTACTTACACTTGAAAACAGCCGCGTCTCCGTTTTCCGCCATTTTTCAAATATAACGACAACAACTCCGCTCCCGTGGCATCATGGGATAGTAAAGTGTCCATCGTATGCGCACTTCAGAATCTCGCCGGAAGTAGTAGGTCATCCGGGTACTTTTCGCCTACTGTTTTTCGAATTCTATGATTTCGGACATACTACTCTGCTCGCGTACTGTTTTTCGCATACTATATAGAAGTACGCGATTTCGGACGCAGCCTAAGTTACAAACTAGCTAGTAGTTACTAAGCCTCTAGTGTGGACTTTACGTTCCAGTTTAAGTAAGAACTTACGAACAGCTGGTGCAACCCTACCCAGATGCGCGAGAGCGAGCAAGGCTAGCGTAGGTTGGAGTTTTTGCCTGACGTCATCATGATTTTCTCATAACTGTAAAAAAAAAAAAAAAATGAATAGCCAGCCCTGGCATCTGTACAGCGGTCTTCTAAACAGGATTCATAGCAATGTGGAACAACCCTACTAGCACTATACAAGCTCTAGTCTCCATACATAAATACAATCGCTCACATCAGCTTCCTCCCCAAGCAGGTTAGTTAGCTAGCTAGTTCTACGTAGGGCTGGGCTATAACGTTAAATCGGCTACAATTCTCATGTGCATCTCGTCAGTAAAGACGGTTCCGTGATTAGTAGTAAATACTACTAGTTCATCGGCTTCTCACCTGTCCAGCAGAAAAAATGCCACAGCCGCATCTGTTGGTAGTCCTTCCTGGTCCTTCAGTTGCCGCCAACGTTGGAAAGCATCGCCGCCCTAGAATGACCCTTGTTTTTGCCTTTTCTCTTTTGGCCGTTTTGTTTTCAATTGCTCTCTCAAAAATAGATTTCCTTTTCTGTGCTGGTGTCTTGTCTGCCATTCTCCAAACGGAAGCAACTAGCACTTACTTACACACACACACACACTCTCTCTCTCTCTCTCTCTCTCTCTCTCTCTCTCTCTCTCTCTCTCTCTCTCTCTCTCTGTACCGTGGCGACTTGCACTTCCTGTGAATGGGTCAGGAGCTTTGAGTATGCGCACGAAGGGGACACGCGCGCGATGGGGGAGGGGGGGATGATACAGCCGTTTGATTGACGCATTTTCTGTCCAATGATTCTTGGTGGTCTTGGAAATGATTGGCTGGAGTTTTTCGAGTCCTGCCAGTTTTACAGATGATTTCAGTGCTTCTAACTCAGTGGCTGTAAGTGGGTTAGGAATAGGATTTCAAGTGATTTTGAAAAAAATGGTCAAAAAAGAAAATCACATACCCCACCTTTAAGGTTTTGATGTCCTTAAGAATATATATTTGCGGATTTAAGTAGCAATAACCATCCCAATGTATTTTTACAGCTCCTTTCACAGGAGCTCTGCTAGGAACATGTGGATTTTGGCCTTTCTAATTAATATTCATGAGCTTCTCTCTGATTGGCCTGTTGTTTTCTGAGTGAGGCAGGGCCAGGCCAACCACAGGTAACTAGGGTCATGTATGCTGTAGCCTGCTGTGGCTTGATGATGCTCGCAATTAAGGTAAATAAAACACTAATAATGGACATTGCTGAGGGAAATGTTATTCGGCCTTATATGTTTCAGCCGGAGTCAGACCCCGAATTGATGACAGGAGACCCACCACCTCCTCAAAACGCGTTTACAGAATGATGTTTCAGAATGGTAATTAATGTTTTTTATTTTTTACTTTTGACGTTATTGTAAAAGTATTATAATTGCATCAATGCTGCACGCAGATTTTACGTTAACGCTAATTTAAACTATTTGTCAACAAATTCCGATTTTTTTTTTGGCCAAAATCGATTTAAATGTCCAGATTATGTACATTAATAGCTAGTTATACACTGAGTTTGAAACACTTAACTGCTTTATAAAAATGACGTTAGCAGACACACCGAATGGCGTAAGCTACATAACTATTGCTTTCCTACTGATACAGTAAGTTGACGTGCTATGATTCCTTTTACAATGTTACTTTTTTTTTTACTAATGCCATGTCGTCCCACAGCAAAACAAAAAACACAGAGACTGAGTGTACTCAATCTTACCGTCTGAAGGCGGTGACTGAGTAGTTCTGACATCACATTTATACGGAAGTCACAACGGCTTGTGAAAAGGCACAGCTTTTTTTATCCAGGCTGTGTGCATTTGTCTGTGGATTGAATGGTTTGAAACTCATAAGGTAGTTACATATTAGCCCCTAGACCTCTGCTATCATGAAAAAAGCCAGGAAATTTCAGTTTTGACAATATGGGACCTTTAATGTACCAAATGCAGTTACTCAGATCTACTTACATTTTTTTACTTACATTTACTCAGTTCATATTGCGTTAAAATTTAGTGTAAGAGTAAAGAGAAAAAACATTTTTACCAAAATTGTTTAGCAAATATTAGTAAAAGAGTTTAGACGTCTCCAAAGTGAATTTGGAGAACATTAAAGCCATTCTGTGTGAAATAAAGAAAGTTAAAGGATTTCGATAATCTCTATTGCTGCCTTGTTGGATTTGGAGACTCTGCTGTATTTGTCTGTAGCTTTTTATATACAAACAAAATGCTTTTTGAGTATAGAAACAGATAAGTTTCATACTCATTACCAGAATACATTTCTAAAACATTAAGAGGGAGTGCTTGTAAATAATGGTTAATGCTTCTTTTGTGTTAATTTGAGTTTATTTGTTATTTTGCACTGGGAAATTAAAATCTGTTGGAATTAGATTTATTATGATGTTGTGGTCATTGGGGACTGTAATTTAAAAATATTTAGTTGCTTATAAAGAAGTACATGTGCATGTGATTATGAAATTAACATTAAACTCTACTTTTTAGGAAACTACCTGCTTGATTCTGTTGGCCATCACAGCCCATGTTCCCCATGTCTGCTGCTGCCTTCCTTCTACTTTATTCCAGTAGAAGGAATTTGCTTCCTGATTTTGCCCATCGCCTGAGCAAGTTAAGGCAGGTGAGACTGGAGTGTGTTTTTAAGGTGAATTAATTTGCTCCTCATTCCATTGAATATTCCTGACATGCTGCGTTTTTCTCAGATGAACACCGCAGAGGTCACATAAACCCACGTAACTCTCCTCACGCCATATCTAGCTAGATAATCACAGGGAGACTCTAATTTACACTGTTGAAATAACAGGTTTCTGACAGGTTTCTGTTATCATGACTCTTGTGTTGATAATCAGAGTCACTACTTGAACGTCCGTCATCACACACCGTCATCTGCTCATAAAAGACATCTGCTGTGTACAACAAACAAACATGCTCAAAGCAGTGCCGTGTGGTGGAAGTCTGAAATGAGGAGGGAAAGTTTGCTCCGTTTCTTTGGGGTTTTTCAGTAAAATCCAAATTTTTGTGGATAAAATCCATGTTTGATTTAATGTTTACATGGTTTCCCAGTTAAAGGGACCAATAGTTTTTATTAGTATAACAATACTTTAAATATATTTTCTTGATAATTATTAGTTGACATCAGGTTTATACCTTTTTAAATAGATTTCTCAAAAAGGCGATAGCTAAAAAACATTAAATAATAGATATCACCATACTGCCCCAGTTGATTACGTTAAGAATTGCAAAACAAATTTGTATTACAAGTTTTATGAAATGTTTAAATATGCAAATTAATTATACATTATCTAATTAAACGTTTACTAATTTGCATACATTTCCAGATTAGAAATCTGAAAATTGGATGAAGCCAGGTTCAAACTCTTGCTTCATTTTGTTGTCTTATAGAGTCAAAGGTTTTTACAGAAGGGATTTTATTTTAAATCTCCTTTTATCGCTCCATAAATCAGAAAATATTGTCAACAGCTGGAAAAAATGATGTATGAACAAACCCCTCTGCAAAAACCGGCAATTAATAAAGATAGGAATATTGTAAAGTTTGGTGTATGTAAGTGCTACGGAAGTGGAGTTTTTTGGTTCAGTGCATGAGAAACTCAATTTGAGAAAACGGTCTTTAAAAATATATATTGTAATTGAAATCTACAGATGCAAATAGATGTAGTACAATACAATAAACACTTAAAAGTGTATTTTGATGTTTTCTTTAAACTAGTCTGAAACAACAGGTTATGAAAGGCCAAATATCCCAATAGCGTATGTCAAAATTGACCAGTGCATGAAAAACAACAAATTGGGAAATATTGTAGGTATGAGGGTCACAGTAAAAACACCTCGCTCACATATCATTATTTCAAGTCATTTCATGTTGATTTCAGTTTGAACGTAACTGATTTTTTCTGTCCATTTCTGTGAAACACTGCGTTACTGTGTTGACAGCCAGTCACAGTGATGTAAATGTCAGTAACTTTTTTGGTAATATTCATTTTATTTTTGCACTTGATTTTTTTTTGGGGGCGGCACTGCTTCCTTGCCTCCTCATAGAAAATGCCTCTAACACAAAGTCATAAAAGTACTAGTGGTCTGATCTATTCCTGCAGCGTTTGCTCTTTTAGTCCTTTTGTTCCGAGCCATTTTCCTGTTGCTTAGTTTAATACTGGTGAATTCAGCTGGTGCCAGAGGGGTGTCTAGAGGCCCCGGCGGTTCTCTGCTATTGGTTTTGCAATGAATCTGGAAATCTATAAACCCCAAAAGCACAAATGAGGGAAAATATCAACACTGAGGTTTCTTATAATCCTCTTGGGAAGTCACCAACCAATCATGTTGTCATGAAAATAGGAGCGAGTCCGCCACACAGCCGGAGCAATGACACTCTGGTTATGCATAAATCTGTGGAATGTTGTCATCTATTGCCACATGGCCTAAAATATGGGCGAAATGCTTAAAATATGGGACGCTGGAGATTTGATGGAATGTAAATGTAAACCAAAACCAGTATTTAAGACCTGAGATATTTCAAAAATGTGTCTGCAATAAACGTGTCATGCAGAAATACTGCTAATAGGAAAAACTACTGATAGATACAATGGAGCTTTGTAAGATCAGCAAACTGGTATGCTTACTGGACGTTTTGTAGCATTAGTGTTATTGCTTGCTTCAAGTGAACTAATCTTTTTACAAGTCAGCAACAAATGCTTGTAATACTAATAATTTACCAACATTGCTCATCAGGGAACACTTTGGGTCCACTGAGCAGATGGACTCAAACTGAGAGATGCCAGTTAAAGACATGGGGTTGATCAGTCAGCATATTCTCCTGATGGGTAATCTGTAGTGCCATATGCATCTGCTGTTGTTTCACTGATCTGCATCTCTTTTTAACTGGTTTCTCACAATTTTTTTTTGTAGACCAAAAAAGCATTTATTAATCTTAGTTGTTCATTTCAAGATTTACTAATACATCTGTTAATATCTAACACAAACTAACATTATTAACATTAGCAAAGATTCATAAATGCATTAACTAATGTTAATTTATTGGAACTTATTGTAAAGTGTAACCAAATGACTAGTGTTTTGACTTATTTAAAGGGATAGTTTACCCCAAAATTTTAATTACCCCATGATTTACTTATCCTCAAGCCATCCTTGGTAAAAATGACTTTCTTATTTCAGACGAATCCTAATTGAGATATATATAAAAAAATGTCCTGGCAGTTAATGGAGGATGGAATTTTAAAGCCCAAAAAAGTGGATTTATCCATCATAAAAGTAATCCATATATGGCTCTGGGTGGTTAATAAAGGCCTTCTGAAGCGAAGCAATGTGTTTGTGAAAGAAAAAAAATCCATATTTAAAACTAAAAACTAAAATAACTAGCTTCCGGCAGATGGCCTATGCAAGTCGACTTACAGCAAAAGAGTAACCCCTGACATTACAATTGATTATTTTTGTTAGAGGGCATATTGCAGGGTTTTTTTTTTCTTCAAAATGAATATATAACCTTGTATGAAAATGCCATATGAAAAGTTAATGAAGGATTTAAAATTGTTTTGCAAGTCATAAGGGCAAAAATTTAGTAGAAAACGTGACAGTTTCCTTGACCGTGTTGAAAAAACGTACTCGGTTACAAACGTAACCTCAGTTCTCTCTAGAAGAGGGAACGAGTACTGCGTAATATCTTACGCTAGGGGAAAAACCTCTTTTCCACGAGACATTGAAGCCAAAAAATTATCCTTAATTTTGAATTAATGTAAAACGCGTTGCAGCAGCATGCAGACATAGGCAAGACGGCTTGCGTGCCTATTGGCTGACCTGCGGCAACAGCAGCAGCCTATCGAGAGAGGCCCTGCGTGACGCCTTATCCAATGGGGGCGCTTTGCACCCACTACGTCCCGTCCCGCCGAAATAGGCGTGGCCTCGACCTATAAATATAGCTCGACAGGCTGATACAAACTGGTTTTTCATCGCCGAAGCGAACCAGAGCATGTTGTAAGCACGGCAAGATGCGCAGTACTCGTTCCCTCTCCTAGAGAGGGAACCGAGTACGTTCTCTTACGAGAGGTTCTCTCGTACTGCGTAATATCTTATGCTAGGGAAACACAGTGTAAAACGCTGTGCGTATTGGGATCCGACACCAAAGTCACAAGGGCAGTAGCCCGGGGCTCATATAGTGCATAATCACCATGGACTCACAGATAGTCAGAGAAGAGAGGCTAGAAGCGTCATTCCCCATAAATAGCATCCTACGGGAGCTAAACATATTAACAGTTGCAGTGGTGGAGGAAGTACTGAATCTCAGTACTTAAGTAAAAGTACAAATAACCAGTGACAAATTTACTTTAGTAAAAGTAAAAGTACAAATAACCAGTGACAAATTTACTTTAGTAAAAGTAAAAGTACCACAATGACAACCCTACTTAAGTAAAAAGTACCTGATTTTAAATGTACTTTAAGTATTAAAAGTAAAAGTACTTGCATAACATGCTCAGCTCATCAGCTCATCAGGTTCTATGTCGAACACGTCCGAAATAAATGGTTCTCGGTTCTGTACTGGTGATCCGAGAACTGCTGTACCTGTGCGCGCATGCGCAGTATCAGCTGCTCGTGCTCATCACTTCTCTCAGCACAAGAAGTCTCAGTTCAGTGAACTTTTGGATTTACTGGGGTAAAATATACTCCGGGATATTGGTTTATTTAGAGTCAGAGGGACTGTCAGGCATGTCTGAAAGTGAGTAACTTTAGTAACTTGTGGATCAGCGCTGACGCAAGACGCGAACTGTTTCGAACGATTCAGTCCGATTTAGTGTACTGGTTCGACCAGTTCACTAAAAAGAACCAGTTCAAAAGAACGATTCGTTCACAAACCGGACATCACTAATATCTATGGCATCAAAACTTGGTGAGACAAACGTGCAACGGACGGACGGTCAGAAAGACGTTTTGGCAGGGGGAAAACTGATCAGAAAATGTAACGAAAATGTAACGGAACGTTGTAGAAATGTAGTGGAGTAGAAAGTATAATAATTGATGTAAAATGTAACGAAGTAAAAGTAAAAAGTATGCACTATTGATTCTACTTAAGTAAAGTACAGATACGTGAAAAATGTACTTAAGTAAAGTAACGAAGTATTTTTACTTTGTTACATTCCACCACTGAACAGTTGTAGCGTCTGGACCAATCACACACACACACACACACACACACAGATTGTTGGTTTTGTCTAGTGAATGGTCCGGCAAACTCTAACTTCCCCTGAAGCTAACACCACTGGCAGAACTCGGACACTCACAGTATCCTGTTACATAGATAAGGATTTTTATGACCTCAAAAAAGGAAATCCTGAGAGATGTGACTCTTAATTAATTCTTACTGAGAAGAAGAAATAAACCCTGCTAATCCTATATATTCCATATATATAACCACTTGAGAAATGTATAAACATATATCTAATTTTCACATCTCATGATTTTCCTTCGGATGTTGTTTTAGCCTTTGTTTTCTTGTAAACTCTAATGGGTTAATGTTTCAGACTTTGCATGAAAATATGTTTGGCATATTTGGTCTCTGTAAACTCCGATCTTCGTTCCCTATTTGTTAATTTACATTACATTTTGCTAATTTTGTGACGCATGGGTATTATAAGACACTTGAAGATTCTTTTCTTAAACACCCAATGAAATTACAGATTCAAATGTGCTGTCTGAACACAAAGAGTCATAAAATCTCCCTCCAAAGGAACAACTTCTGATTGGCTCATATACCAGACCTGCCAACCTTGTAATTTTTTTTTGAGTAGCATCAGTTTGGGATTGTTGTCATTTTTTGAGACAATGCAAGACACACACAAACACATGCCTATCTTCATAATTCTAGTTTTGACTTCTAAAGTTTTAGCTAGCAATTTAGCTATTGCAGTGAAAGTCCAAAAAATCTATATACTGCTCAAAACCATTTTTTATTCATGATTAATATTGTATTGCAATATTGCATTGCATAAAAAAGAATGTAATGTGTAATGTGTGCTGGTCAACAACTAGTCTAAACTAAAATAAATAAAAAAACTAGAAAACAGTAAAAAAAGAAAAGAAAAAAAAAGAATGTGTACATTTAAGATAGGCTACTTAATTTATTATTCCAATATCCAAATATGATACTAA
This sequence comes from Gila orcuttii, assembly GCA_026230005.1. Taxonomy (NCBI): domain Eukaryota; kingdom Metazoa; phylum Chordata; class Actinopteri; order Cypriniformes; family Leuciscidae; genus Gila; species Gila orcuttii. Next base: position 23,560,952 of record JAPDVR010000009.1, read on the forward strand.
ATCACACAGAAAATAGGACTTTTATTTATGACGTGCTGTCTTTGCATTTGAACATTGCACATTTTAAACAGGACACGCATTAGCTGAATAAACGTTAGCCAATACAAACATATTTATAGAAAATAGTTGACAATAGACAGGAGTCCTGTCACATGACCAATAATAGCAAAACGAATCACTTATTCTAAAAAGAATGATCAAGTAGAATATAAGTTTAGATGAATCCGAAATATGGGGCTGTGTTAACAGTAAAACGTCTGTCTTTTAACGAATTTTAAAAACACGGATGGATAATACAAAATGCTTTCAGTCATTTTGACAGAAAAAAAACACAACCAAAACAAAATTTAAACTTAGCCCGTCAATTTACAATTATCTTCTCTCTCTGTGTGCGCGCGGTCTGTGTTTGTGAGAGAGAGAGAGCGCAGCACTGATACAACGGTACTTTTTAATCCATAAGTAACTAATACGCTAGTTTTCATACAAAATAATTATGTAACATAATTAGGTAGGCTACTTTAGTTATTATTAACACATTAACATAACATGCAGACTACGTTTCTCAACACTGAGAATGAATAAATAAACGCCTGTTTCTCCAGGTTTATCAGTAATCCACAATTTATCACAGAACTTTCATAATCACTAAGCCACAGCGATTTTAATTTTATTTAGATTTATTGTTCATCAATACTTAAGCATTTTATAATTTGCATGGCTGAATGATGTTTTCCTCTAATATGAGTGACCATGAATGACGGAGTATTTTATAGTAATCCATGCGATCACTCCAGCGTGATCATTGAATCCAGATTAAGTTAACTAAAAACAATATTTCAACTTTCCACATCCACCCCAGCCCGTTTACCTTCAGGAGTCAGACGTGCTGTGACTACTGTCCTCACTTATGGACTCAATCAGACGTTGGGCCGCGGGAGTGGAAGAGGATCGAGCGGGATTCTTTATTGCTGTCGATTTTTTTTTCAGGCTCTTTTTAATTTGTTAGGCCTTACGCATCTGTCAATCATCCCCGCTTGCTATTTGGGGAATGAACCCAGCGCTATGATTGGTCGAACTCCGCTCCTTTTGCTGTTGCTTGATTTGAGGACTGCGCGTGCACAGAAGCGTCACCAGGTTTTTACGTAGTTTAGAGTGACAAATCGTACCACCGTACTTTGAGGTCAAAGTGCGTATCCGCTACGCAAAATGCGTACATGTTGGCAGGTCTGATATACCCCCAGAGGGTGTGACATCTTCACCCTTTTAAAAATCACTGATCAAGATCAGTTCTCTCTCTCTCTTGGCTTTTGGACTCTCTGGACGCTCTTGGCTCTCTGAGCCCCCGTTGACCTCTCTCTTGGTCCTTCCTGAGAAGTCCTAATGTGAAGATGATGCTGAACTAGAAGTCCCTCAAGGACTCCCAAGCTTGTGCCAGGCTGCGGCCTTGTCTTTCCATTCACCAAAGATCCTCGGACTCCCAGTGGTTCTCTCTCATCAAGACCACATCAGCAAAGATCAACTGGAGCCTCAACAAATTGCATCAGGACAGTTTAATTCAAATGGGCGAGACATGCGAGTAACCCGCTGACGCTGACCTCGTCTACTCCGTGCGTTTCTCAGCATTGGTCCCGAGCGTCCAGGTCACGATCAGCCATGATTTCATTCACTCCAGCTCCAACACACCACCACGAAGCCTGGGTGGTTCCGCAGAAGCCGCGAGCCAGGACAAGAATCTTTTCGCCCCTCCCGGTTTTCGAGATCTCCACTCAGAACCGCTTCTCCCCTCTTCGCGAAACGGAACGCGATGCTGTGATCATCGGCGATTCCACCGTCCGACACGTCCACGCTACGTTAGGTAAAAGTAAGGTGCACAGTCACTGTTTTCCTGGTGCTTAGTGTTCTCGATATCACTGCGCGGGTAACTGAGATCTTGAGCGGTGACGAGCGCGTCGGAGCTGTTGTGCTGCACGCGGGAGCTAACGACATTTGGCTGCGACAGACGGAGGTTCTGAAGAAAGGCTTCAGGAGCCTTATCGATACGGTACGCAGCACATCGACCTGAAACATCGATTATTGTGTCTGGACCGCTTCCTACGTACCGACGAGGGCATGAAAAGTTCAGTAGATTATTCGCGCTAAATGAATGGTTATTGTCATGGTGCAATGAGCAGAAACTGATTTTTGTAAATAATTGGAATCTGTTTTGGGAGCGACGAAGGCTCTTCCGCGCTGATGGCTTACACCCAAGTAGAATCGGGGCAGATCTTCTGTCGGATAACATCTCCAAGATGTTAAATACCATTTGACTAGTAACCAAAAATCCAAACCACAGTCTCTACTGCACCAATTTAATTGATATTAATACTAGTGTACAACATTGCATAGAAACTGTGTCTATTCCTCGTTTACTAAGATCAAATAATAAATCTACTGCGGGATCTAGAAAATTGTTATTAAAACAAAAAATCTCGCTATTAGTGAACAAAAAAAATTTCTAAAGCTAGGTCTTCTAAACATTAGATCGCTCGCACCTAAGGCGGTTATTGTAAATGAAATGGTCACAGATAATTATTTCGATGTTCTGTGCCTTACTGAAACCTGGCTTAAACCAAATGATTATTTCGGTCTAAATGAGTCTACTCCGCCAGGATACTGTTATAAGCATGAGCCCCGTCTGATCGGTCGTGGCGGCGGTGTTGCAACAATCTACAGAGATATCCTTAATGTTACTCAGAAAACTCGTCATAGGTTTAATTCGTTTGAAGTGCTTGTGCTAAATGTTATGCTCTTAGATGTAAGAAAAAAATCCCTGTTATCTCTAGCATTGGCTACCGTATATAGACCTCCAGGGCCTTACGCCAATTTCCTAAAAGAGTTTGCTGACTTTCTATCAGATCTTTTGGTCAACGTCGATAAAGCATTAATTGTTGGAGATTTTAACATACACGTAGATAATTTAAATGATGCGTTAGGGGCTGCGTTTACAGATTTATTAAACTCCTTCGGGGTCAAGCAAAACGTCACCGGACCAACTCATCGTCTTAATCATACACTCGATTTAATTATATCATATGGAACCGATCCAACCGATATAGATATCATTCCACAAAGTGATGATGTCACTGACCACTACTTGGTAACTTGCATATTACGCACTGCTGTAATATGTCATGCTGCGCCACGTTATCGACCAGGTAGAACAATTCGTCCATCCACCATAGATCATTTCTCAAATAGCTTATCTGATCTGTCTCAGCTGCTGCCTGAACCCAAACAAACAGATGAATTAGACGAACTAACTAGCACTATGAGCACCATTCTCTCTAGAACATTGGATATTGTTGCACCCATTAGATTAAAAAAGGTCAGAGAAAAAAGTATAGCACCATGGTACAATAATACTACGTATGTTTTAAAGAGAGAAACCCGTAATTTAGAGCGTAAATGGAAAAAAACTAATTTAGAGGTCTTTAGAATCGCGTGGAAAGACAGTATGTCACTTTATAAAAAGGCACTTAAAACGGCCAGGGCTGAGCACCTCAGCAAATTAATAGAAAACAACCGAAATAATCCAAGGTTTTTATTTAATACCGTGGCTAGACTAACAAATAAACAGACGTCGTCTGAACAAAATAACTCGTTACAGTTTAGTAGTAATGATTTCATGAACTTCTTCACCAAGAAAATTGAAAGCATCAGAATCAAAATCGTAAACGTTCGATCTTTGCTCGCGCCTTATAATTCAGCCGCAATTATCACCCCGCAAGAACAATTACAATGCTTTACAACCATAGAACAAAAAGAGTTAAATAAACTTATCACTTCATCTAAAACAACAACATGTTTATTAGATCCTATACCAACTGAACTACTGAAAGAAGTGTTACCTATAGTGGAAGAGCCTCTTCTCAATATTATTAACTCATCTTTATCTTTAGGTCATGTTCCAAGAACGTTCAAGCTGGCAGTTATAAAACCTCTTATTAAGAAACCACAATTAGATCCAAATAACCTAGCAAATTACAGACCTATTTCGAATCTTCCATTTATGTCAAAAATATTAGTAAAAGTTGTGTCCGCTCAACTCGGCTCTTTCTTGCAAGAAAACGACATCTATGAAAAGTTTCAGTCTGGATTCAGGCCACATCATAGCACTGAAACTGCGCTTGTTAGAAATGATTTACTTTTAGCTTCGGACCAAGGCTGTATCTCAGTACTGGTTTTACTTGATCTTAGTGCTGCGTTCGATACTATAGATCACACAATACTCCTAGATCGACTACAAAATTACACTGGTGTTCAAGGACAAGCATTAAGCTGGTTCAGGTCATACTTATCTGACCGCTACCATTTCGTCTACTTAAATGGAGAAAAATCGATTATAACTTCGGCAAACTATGGAGTGCCGCAGGGATCTGTGTTAGGCCCTTTATTATTCTCAATATATATGCTGCCACTTGGTAATATTCTAAGGAAACATGGAATTAGTTTCCATTGTTATGCTGATGACACTCAAATATATATTTCATCACGGCCAGATGAATACGCTAAATTATCCAAATTGACAGATTGTGTTAAAGATATAAAAGATTGGATGACGTGTAATTTTCTTTCATTAAATCCAGACAAGACAGAGGTAATACTTATCGGTTCTAAAAACCGTCCATAAAACCTTTCACAGCACGACTTTAACATAGTAGGATGCCCTGTTACTTTATCCGCTACAGTAAAAGACCTGGGTGTTACATTAGACTGCAACCTGTCTTTTGAAAAGCATATTTCATATGTTACAAAAACTGCCTTTTTCCACCTTAGAAACATTGCTAAGCTACGTAATATGCTATCAGTCTCTGATGCAGAAAAGTTAGTTCATGCATTCATGACCTCGAGACTAGATTACTGTAATGCTTTATTAGCTGGTTGTCCTGCATCTTCAATAAACAAGCTACAGTTAGTCCAAAATGCAGCCGCTAGAGTTCTTACTAGATCAAGAAAATATGATCATATAACACCGATTTTATCATCACTTCATTGGTTACCTATAAAGTTCCGTATTAAATACAAGGTATTGCTTTTGACTTATAAAGCTCTAAATGGTTTAGCTCCAGTCTATTTAACGGATCTTCTATCGCCTTACAATCCATCGCGCTCTTTAAGATCACTAGATTCAAGGCTTCTGGTCATTCCTAGGATAACCAGATCCACCAAAGGAGGCAGAGCATTTTCACATTTAGCTCCGAAACTCTGGAATAGCCTTCCTGATATTGTTCGTAGCTCAGACTCGCTCTCCCAGTTTAAAACTAGACTGAAGACGCATCTATTTAGGCAGGCATTCATATAATTTTTTTATCTTACAGTTACTGTAAATTCGGCCTCTAGTTCATAAACGCCAGAGGAGAACTGGCCCCCGACTGAGCCTGGGTTCTCCCAAGGTTTTTTTTTCTCCATTGGGTCATCTGATGGGGTGTTAGGACACCATTAGGTCACTGGACGGAGTTTTTCGGTTCCTTGCCACTGTTGCCTTTGGCTTGCTCAGTTGGGGATATTCAAATTAATTAACCAATCATACCATTGATCAGCCCTACCAAACTTGGATGTCTTTTTTCCAGTAATAAACAAACATTGTTAAGTTATTTTGATTGATACTGTGAAGCAGCTTTGATACAATCTGTATTGTGAAAAGCACTATATAAATCTATTTGACTTGACTTGACTTGACATGCAAGTATCAAACTTAGTCTCATTATTTGATACATTAAGTATCCTTACCCCTTTTCAAGAAGGGCATGTTAGAACTAAACTGATGGTTTGCTCAGGCTGTTGATCTGCTGAATTTCAAACACTGCTATAACTTCTTGCTTTCCTGTATTCTGCTTCAGCTCTCTTTCCCTTGGGAAACTGTATGCATGTATGTACATGTATGTTAGAGTAGTACTTTAAATGTTTAGTCTAGTTAATAAAGTCTTGTTCATGTCACACATAAATTTGTCTGTGTCTCAAGCTCATATCTGGAAGTCAATAATCATATCGATCTTAACTACTTGCTCTTAGTAGTACTTAGTAAGAAAAAAACATTTCCCATGCCCCGGAAATTTACCTGTAGTGTTACAAATTTATTAAATGTTTTAATTTAGGTTCCAATACAATAGTATATAAACTGAGAAAGTTTATATGTGTGAATTTTGTACCTAATGTAAATTATGTCAAAAACCTGCCTGTTCCTGTCTCTATTGTAAGTTAAATTGATCATAGCATTTAGACTATCACCTTTTGCCTTTATGCACTGCCTGGCCATTAAGCTCTATGATAATGTGAAGGAATGGGTGATATCAGGCTGATTGGATTACCATCTATACATGACACTGTTATGCTGATTGGATTAGGACCGGTAATGGGCTGACTTCTATACTACATTTACATGCTTTGTTCACCTCTATGTAACTCCTCCCCCTTTAAAGATATAAACACTGTGTTTTTAGCTATTGAGTTAGACTTGGTGACTACAGCGATGCCACAGTAATAAATAACTATGCTTAAAAGATAACCCCAAGTCTCCTGGTCTTTCGCTTCTAAATCTTCTACACTGAAGAAGGAAAAAGTTCACAATAGATGGTGCCGTGACCCGGATAGAATTAACTTCACCAGAATCCAGAACTGTACCTCAACAAAGATCTCAACAAAGATCTGACTGATTTCCAGAACTGAATCTCAACAAAGCTGACTGAGTTCCAGAACTGAATCTCAACAAAGATCTCAACAAAGCTGACTGAGTTCCAGAACTGAATCTCAACAAAGATCTCAACAAAGCTGACTGAGTTCCAGAACTGAATATCAACAAAGATCTCAACAAAGCTGACTGAGTTCCAGAACTGAATCTCAACAAAGATCTCAACAAAGCTGACTGAGTTCCAGAACCAAGCTCAACAAAGATCTCTGACTGAGTTTCCAGATGGAATTTTTCCGTACAACGAACGATTTGGTGAGTTTCACTCTATTCAAAGAACCGCTGAAGACCAGTACAAATCTGTTATTCCTTTGCGCCATCAGAAGAAGAGTTAACAAACACCTGTAGAGTTTGGTTAACTAGGTTTTTATCCTTTAAAGTTTTCTGTTAGAGATGAAAGTGATCCTCTGTTGTCAGGCAGGGAAGATTTTAGCATTACTTGCTAATACTGTTATCCTCTGTTTTCAGCAGAGAATAATTGTTTTATCCTCTGTAAAGTTAGGGAAGACTTATCCTCTGCTTTACCAGGGAAGGTGATATATCCTCTATCCAGGCAGGGAAGTTTAGCCTTACGGGTTTATATGGGTTTATCCTCTGTTTTCAGCAGAGAAGAATTGTTTATCTTCTGTTCTTGTAAGCAGGAAAGATTAGCGTAAAGTGCTAGTAATTTGAAGGAAGGTCAACGATAGTTGATCAGTTTTGAGTGTACCCTCTGTTTGATCAGAGAAGTTCTATTGTTTGTTTGTGTGGTAACAAAGAAATCCACAAAATGTTTAGGTGGTAATTTGGAAGGTTAACAAGAGTTAATCGGAGTTAACAAGTGTACCCTCTGTTTGATCAGAGAAGTTTTAGTGTTTGTTTGTGTGGTAACAAAGAAATCCACAAAATGTTTAGGAAAAGTGCTAGACTAATCCCAACTACTGAGAAAGGTGGGCTAGCTACCCCTTTATGGACAGACAGTGAGTTCAAGTCATTGTTAGGGGAGCAGATGGACTCCATAGTGACTGAGTCAGTCAGATTGGATTTGAGAAAGACATTTGGTATTCACCCAGAAAAAGTATGGTCTATTGAAGAATGCAAGAAGGTGTTGGGTGCATGTATCAGGAAGAGAAACATAAAAGGGATTATCTGCTGCCACAAAGAATTTAGCTTATCCATTGCACAAGAACAAGCTAGGTGTATTGCTAAGTTAAAAGAACAGAACAAACAATTGTTCACTCAAGTTTCCTATCTCACGAAAAAGGTGGGCCATAACAAGGCCTCAACCAAATGTGACTCAGAAGACCAACAGTCAGATGAGATTTATCCTGACTTACAAGCTTTCTTTGAAAAAGATGTAGCCATCCAATCAGTAACTGATAAGCCTGTAGATTCAGTAAAGGTATGTGTTGCAAGAAGATCTCAGGGAACTGAGGGAATTGAAAGTGTTCCTCCCAACTCTTCTGTTGTCCAAATCCAAACTGTTGCCAAAGCGCTAAGACCTAAGGATATAGAGAGACTATCCCAGAGTCTACCCTCAGTACGCACAGATTTTTCTGAATTTAGAAGGGCATTGATCAGTAAAATGCGTCTTTACGACATGTCGTTGGCGGAAGTCACACAGCTGATGTCACAAATTCTAACTGAATCTGAATTCAACAGTTTTGAGTCTGCTGTTACTTCTTAACTACAACATGCCAGAAAAGATGAATTGAGAGAGGGAGTTCTGAAAGCGTTGAAGAACATTGTTGGACCAAACATGGACTGGTCAAAGATCACTAGTTGTGTACAGAAGAAGGATGAGACTGTTAGTGAGTACACCGAAAGATTTTGTCAGTCAGCTGCAGCATACAGTGGTATAGCTGACACTTCAGAGAAGGTGCTAGATGATAATGGCCCCCTAGTTCGCACATGGTTTGATGGTCTTTTGTCAGAACATAGAAAAGCATTGCCTTTCTTAGACTTCACATGGTCCACTAGAACCATACAAAACAACTTGGAGAGGTTAGCTGCATGGGAAAGAGACTCTGATGTCAAGGCAAGAGTAAAAATTGCAGCAGCATCCTTCAAGGTCAATGCAGAGAATCAACAGAAACGTAAATGTCCTAAGAGAGAGGGCAGTTGTTATTATTGAGGTAAACATGGACATTGGGGAAAAGAGTGTAGGAAAAACAAAAAGAACTTTAAACAAGTTAACAATGTTACCCAGCTCCTACTCAGTCTGCTTGCTACTCTGAAGCAGCCCGTCCCCTCGTCATTAAACTCGTTGGGCAGCTTGTTGATGTGTTAACCATTTGGGCTGTGAGTGCTTAATTTCCCCAGTAACTTACGACAAAGATGAAAGACTTATTTTTTTTAATAGAACAAAAGGAAAGTGACTCACCTCACCCTTCCTTTGGGGGACACTAGTTAAGTAGACTCACAGCCTTAAATGTTATGCTACAGCACAGGCCCTTCATCAGTAATGAGTTTAGGTCAGGCTGTAAACTTAAAATGCCCTCATGTAGTGAATAATAATGAATCAAGCAAAAGTCATTTTTGTCACCTCCTCCCATTGGGGAAATAGGTTAACTACCCTCACAGTACCCTCACCCATTCTCATGTATGATGTCTACAATAACTGAAGTTGTGTTAGAGGATGAAGGAGAAATTACTCATGATTGTGTTACGCTTACATACACACTTTTGAGGGAAGTAAAAGAAACTCCCATAGAGAATTCAGAATTTGAGTTGTTTGTTGACGGTTCAGCTCAAGTAATTGAAAGTAATTCAGAAACAAGCCATTAGACCCTATGTGGCACGGACCACATTAAGTGATGTTGATTACAGCAGCCGCAGTATTGTGTCAGGGAAGGAGAAACCTGGACTAATGTGTCACACTGTAAAGTTGTTCCCCCACCTACAGGGATAGGATATAGGACACAGAACAAAGTGAGGAGCCCAGAGAAGAACCGAACGTAACAGGCTTTGGGGGTCAAACTCTGCGGTGAAGATTTCCTCATAGGCCTTCCCTATCCTAGTCCATCCTTACCTCACTGTTTCCTTAGGTGTCAAAGGAATTAAGAAATAGGGAAAGACGGAACAACAATAGCAGACTCAGAAAAAGTTTAGAAACCTAGTGTTTAAACAAATACTGCTCTACTGTCTAGCAGACTCTGAAAAGTTTACAACCCTAGTGTTTTGAACATATACTGCTCTCCTGTCTTTTGTTTTCTTTCTTACTCTGTGCAGATACCACTGATGACTGTCCGGAGACACATACGCACCGAATTAAGCCACAAGAAAACCTCAAGAAAACGACTAGACCTACTGCCGAACCAACTATCACGAAAGAAAAAAAAAAAACACAACGCAGAGACTCACATACGAAATCTTCAGTTATCTATCAACATGATCAAGATTGTCGTACCAGTAACATCACAGACACTCTCGCTTCGCACAAGATAATGATCTTACAGAACAGAGTGGCCTTGGATTACATTCTAGCAACACAAGGAGGAGCCTGCATCATCATAGGAGCTGAGTGCTGCACCGGGTTAATGGATCCAACAGAGAACTTGAACAAAATCCAACAAGACATTCTTGAGCTTTCAGCAAAATTACACCAGATGACTGAAGATAATTCTTCATGGTTTGGAAACTTGACTGGTAGACCCTGGCTGTGGATAAAGGAAATAGCAATTATGTTGTTGTTTGTTCTACTGGCGTACTATCTATGCGTCCACAGTATCAAGTGTTTCATTCAACAAATGAATCACGCCTCTCACGAGAAAATCACAGTTCCTACCAGAAAAGACTATTAGCCGTAAGAATGTCACGGACCCTAAAATTGCATGTTTGTTTCTGTGTCAGCATGCAATTGCAAAAACAGCAAACACAGAACATGCGTTATGTGCCTGTAATGATCACAAGTTACAAGAATGAACTTTTAAGTGTTTAAATTTGTATATAATGTGAGAGTTATTAGAACTCTCAAAGGGGGAAATGTAGTGTTACAAATTTATTAAATGTTTTAATTTAGGTTCCAATACAATAGTATATAAACTGAGAAAGTTTATATGTGTGAATTTTGTACCTAATGTAAATGATGTCAAAAACCTGCCTGTTCCTGTCTCTATTGTAAGTTAAATTGATCAGAGCATTTAGACTATCACCTTTTGTCTTTATGCACTGCCTGGCCATTAAGCTCTATGATAATGTGAAGGTGTGGGTGATAGCAGGCTGATTATATATGACACTGTTATGCTGATTGGATTAGGACCGGTAACGGGCTGACTTCTATACTACATTTACATGCTTTGTTCACCTCTCTGTAACTCCTCCCCCTTTAAAGATATAAACACTGTGTTTTTAGCTATTGAGTTAGACTTGGGAAGACTACAGCGATGCCACAGCAATAAAGAACTCTGCTTAAAAGAGACCTCCAAGTCTCCTGGTCTTCGCTTCTGAGTTTTCTACACTTAAGAAGAAAAAGGTTTACAACATACCTTTCTATTAATTAATTAATTAATTAACCAATATTGAGGGTTCACAGAATGAACTGAGTAATTGGTTGCAATGTTAATGTAGCTACATCAAGTTAACCCGATTAACTGACACAAATATTCATAATCATTTATAACAAGTTATGATTGGTTATTAATATTTCATAGAGCTAGTTCGCTACACAGTGTACCACGCAGTCAGGGTGAAAAATGTTCAGCCTGAACTGGGTAGCAGTACGGGTCTTTCAATACCCATGGAGTTGTTCTATCGATCAGTGAGCGATGCACAAGCAAATTCAGAATTCTGAGCCGGCGCAACGGGGCAGACAGAGTGCTGATTTCTAGTCCGACAGAAACTTAGCCTGTAAGGCGGGAACCTCTAGGTTATAAAACCTTATAAATGTAGACGGCGAGGCCCACCCTGCCGCCGTACAGCTATCCTGCAAGGTAATCCCACTAGACCACGCCCACGACGAGGCCATGCCTCTCGTGGAGTGCGCTCTGACACCCAAAGGACACTGCAGGCCCTTAGAAGTGTAAACAAGCACTATGGCATCAACTATCCACCTGGATAGGCTCTGTTTTGATGCGGCTAGTCCCTTAAAACGGAAAACAGATGAGCGGGACACATAAGTTCTCAGTGCCCTGACAGGGCAAAGGAGACTCGCGTCCTTCTCCTCGTTGTGAACCGGAAGGGCGGACAGGGAAATAACCTGGGCCCTGAACGGTGTGTTGAGGGATTTAGGCACGTACTTTGGTTTGAGTATGACTTTCGAGTCATTAGGCCCGAATTCCATACACGTCGTGCTCACTGAAAGCGCTTGTAAATCCCCAATGCGCTTCACTGAAGCGAGAACCATAAGAAACACTGTTTTGAAAGACAAATGTTTCATGTCTGACAAATGGATTGGCTCGAATGGGGCACCTTTCATGGCTTCCAAAACCGTAGAAAGGTCCCACATGGGGACTGAAGGGGGTCTGGGAGGATTCAGCCTCCTGGCTCCTTTGAGGAAGCGCACGACCAGTTCGTTCCTCCCCAGTGACTGGCCAGAAGCCGGTTTAGTAAACGCTGCTATGGCCGCCACATAAACATTGAGCGTGGATGAGGTTCTGCCCTTACCCAGTAGCTCTTGAAGGAAGGAGAGAACTTCCGTAACCCTGCAGTCTAGGGGTGAAAAACCCTGAGCTTGACACCAGCCAGAGAACACAGACCATTTTGAGGAATAGAGCCGTCTAGTAGACGGGGCTCTAGCCTGCGTGATCGTGTTTAACATTCCCTCCGGGAGGTTAGCGGGTACCCGTTGATGGCCCATGCATGTAGGGACCATAGTTCCGGGCGAGGATGCCAAATCGAGCCCTTGGCCTGAGAGAGGAGGTCTTTCCTGATCGGTATTGGCCACGGGGCAGTGCTGGTCAGCTGCATCAGGACTGGGAAGAGAACAAGCCAAGCCTGTTTCGTTCAGAGCGGAGCCACAAGCAGCACTGAGCATCCGTTCTCCCTGATTCGTTCCAACACCTGAGGCAGGAGCGAGACGGGGGGAAAAGCATAGAGAGGGCAGCGGGGCCAGACGTGGGCCAGCGCATCCCTGCTTTTGGAGAAAAACTTCGGACAGTGAGCGCTTTCTTGGGACGCGAACAGGTCCACCTGCGCTCTGCCGAATGTCTCCCACAGCAGTCGGATCGTCTGCGGGTGCAGCGACCATTCTCCGGCTGGAACATTGTTTCTGGACAGTCTGTTCGGTTCCAGATTCAGGTGACCAGGCACATGCGCTGCTTTCAATGAAAGCAGATTGTGCTGAGCCCAGACCAGGATGCGTTCCGTCAGCCTGTAAAGGTTTCGGGACCTGATGCCACCCTGGTGATTTATATATGCCACCACTGACATGTTGTCCGACCGGACCAAGACGTGGTGACCTTTTATCTGGGGACAAAAGCGTCTCAGCGCGTTGTCGACTGCCATCATTTCCAGAGTTTATGTGTAGAAGCTTTTCCCATTCTGACCACTGGCCAAAGAACAGTCTGCCTTCGAGCAGCGCTCCCCATCCTGAGGTGGAGGCGTCCGTGGACACCACCTTCACACTCGAAAAAGTCCCCAGGCTCACACCTGACTGATACCAGTTGGTCGCTTTCTAAGGTTCCAGAGCTGAGACGCATTTCAGATTGACCTTGAGGCGAAACAGACCGGAGGCCCATGCCTGAGGTGGAACTCGCGCTTTCAGCCATAACTGCAGCGGGCGCATGCGAAGCAGACCCAGCTGGAGTACCGAAGATGCTGAGGCCATGAGGCCCAGCATTCTCTGAAACCTTTTGAGCGGGACTATAGTGCCGCGGCGGAAGGATTTCGCGTCGCGCTGAATGTTCAGTCCGCGCTCCGGCGACAGACGCGCTGTCATAGACAGCGAGTCCAGTTCTGTGCCCAGAAAATAAATTTTCTGACCAGGAGACAGAGAACTTTTCGCCCAATTGACTCTGAGACCCAGATTCTCGAGATGCTCGAGTAATATGGTCCTGTGTTCTATGAGCTCTGAGCGTGATCGAGCTAGAATAAGTCAATCGTCCAAGTAGTTCAAAACTCGCATGCCCCGAAGTCTGCAAGAGCACATCGCACATCGTAAATGTGCGGGGTGCCAGGGACAGGCTGAACGGCAGGACTGTGTATTGATATGCCTGGCCATCGAAGGCGAATCTCAAGAACCGCCTGTGACGTGACGCTATTTGTATTTGGAAATAAGCGTCTTTCAGATCTATTGACATAAACCAGTCCTCTTGGCAAACTTGCGCGAGGATTTTCCTGGTTGTAAGCTTTCTGAACTGGCGTTTCACAAGCACTCTGTTCAGCTGTCGCAGATCTAGAATGGGTCTGAGACCCCCGTCTTTTTTCGGTACCAGAAAATATCTGCTGTATTAGACCCCCTTTGCTCTGAGCCTGAGATAAAGGTTCTATGGCCTATTTCGGCGGGACATGTCTGCATGCTGCTGCAATGCGTTTTACATTAATTCAAAATTAAGGATAATTTTTTGGCTTCAATATCTCGTGGAAAAAAGTTTTTTCCCCTAGCGTAAGATATTACACAGTACGAGAGAACCTCTCGTAAGAGAACGTTTTTTTTCCCCAACATCGCGTCATATTACGCCATGAAAGGGAGTTGTTTGCCGGGCATTTGCTCAGTGCAGAGTAGGTTGGTATTCAGTAATGGCCGTGATTCAGTGTGTTTTTGGTGGTTATTGTATTTCGATTTATCATCGTCGTGGTAAATTATTTGAAATTATGGCCTGTCAGGACATCTAGTCCACAGGTTTCAGACGGTGGTATCTTCAGTGCCTGGGTATGTTTTGTGCAGATGAAGTGATGGGACTGCACACTCTCCATTGGAAATGAATGACTTCTGGTCAGACGCCTGTCGTGTGACCTTAATGACGGCAGTGGGGCTCGACAGCCTTAGTCAAACGGGTTGGCGCGTATGGTCGGGTTGCGGAGAGATTGTGAGATTGTGGTTAGGTCACATGTGAACTATGAGGAAGGAGCAACCTCAGCAGCAGGAGGGAGGTAAAGGTCAGTAAGCTGGGCTGAGTTGAGTGGGGGACGGAGGGGGGTGACTCTGGGACGCCAGAGTCACTGTCGAGCCCTCTTAAGGTGTCGTGGGCTAGTCGACGAAACACTGAGGACGGAAGGTGCCCACTTGAAGACCCTAGAGATGTTCCCTACTCCGCTTAATCCAGAGGGTTGTTATGGGGGGACCGCACTGTGGTTGCAGCCGTTGTGTGTGCTGACGCACAAAATACACTGCAGCTATTAACACCAGACAGAAGGAGATTCACATCACCATATGAAACTAAGCGTAAATGGATGGAGAAGCATAGGTTACTGTAAAGCTACGTCTTAGTTGGTGCGTATCTTGGCGAAAGCCGAGTACAAATCAGCATGAAGTTTTTAACATCTACTCTCGTATAATGGAAATCATGTGCAGTGGAAAGGCGGCTTTAGTCAGGGAAAAAAAAGTCGTCAACGAACATTTTTTGTCAGTTTTGGTTAAAATTACACTGCTCACACCACAACTAAATTTCTCTCCTCTGACTGTTGTTTTGTCTAATCCTGGCCTGTCCCTGCTGTTTTGGCTGCATAGCAATCTCATAATTAAATGGCTGATGTCTGTCATACGATTAATATTTAGGCAACAATTTCCTCAGTGTCCAAACTGTCATTGCAATCCATTGCTTTCCTATTATTTACTTTGATAATAAGTTGATAATAAGATCAATCCCTCCTGTTACGTAACTTCCGGTTTGTCGGTTTTCAGATGCGGTAGTAAAACTTCTCACAAAAATGACTCCAGAAGCCTAAATAGCGTTTTATAAGTATATATTTATATGTAAATCTAGTTCCTACTTTATTTTTCTATACATCAATTTTTTTTTATTTTTTATATCGATTCAACATCAGTGATGTCGAATCAATCATAGTATAAATGCTGATTCAATCATCTTATTATTGATTGTTTTTGTTGAAATCTCAACATTGTTTCAAAAGTAACTGAGAGTGTAGAAGTGTTGAGTCAACTCAACATTGACTCAACATTGTTTCAATGATTGCTTGCTATGACGGTATTCCAAGTAGTGGTTTTTTAAAGAGGGCTGAAAGGGTGCTGTAATTTCCTCTTGTTTAAATGACAGATCTTCAGTTTTGGAATCACAACCAGTTTTGAAATCCTTTTTGCATGCTCTTATTTTTTCATCAGCAAATAGACCATCACCTTTTTTGGTATCCAAGTCATGTACAACAACCCTTAACCACATGTTTTAGTAAACTGCTTGGAGAACAAAGTAAACTCTGATCCATTGCCTCTTCTTGAGCCTGACAGAAGCACCTAATGCAAAACCCAAGGCCGATGGAGTTAGTTGCCATTGAGGGCTTTAGGTTAGATTTATAAGGATGGGCCAAGTGTCTTAGGGTGAAGATGGAACTGAAGTGTGTTGTGAGGAGATAATGCAGAACACCTGCCTTGGCTTTCTGGAATGTTGGGAATCTTTCAGAAAATTGAAACGGAATGGGAATATTGAGTCAAAGATAAAGGCATCACTGGAATGTTCTAACAAGTTGCGGTGCTGGGCTGTTTTTTTTCTATTCATCTTTGTCTTTTGTGCTTTTTTAGAGGCAGTTTAATGTTACATAAGTGTCTGAATCTCAAGGTTTAGTGTGGGATGAGGCTGGTTAGAAGTGCTGGAGGTTAAATGCAATTTGAGCATGAAAATATTGGGCAAAACATTCCAATCCCTCACCTGTTTTCAGCATGACTGATGTTAGAGTATTGTTAAAGCCCATTGTTGGAGTTTTGCCAGACTGTCCCTTTCTTCACCCATGACTTAATGTAAACGCTCCAACACTCCAATGTTGCCCACTATATTCAGACATACCTTTCCATGTTTCCACTCTTTTCTTTAGTTTCTCTGTTAACACTAGTTGGGTGAAGCTTCATAATTTTCTCTTAGAAAAGAGCAAACAATGGCACAATAGCACCATTTCCACATTAATCTATGGAATGCCACTTAGCAAATGTTTTGACTTTTTTTGAGTTTAAAGTCTCTTTCTCTTGCTTGTTGTGATCAGAACATCATTATTATATTCAACAGTCTAATATGTAAATCTGGATTTTAAATAGTACAATGTAACATTTTATAGGCATTTGTGGTCCATATTAACTTCCTGTCTAGTTTATTCTGATGCAGAGATTTCACCAACGACTAATAAGGCAACTCAGACATACTTTGTGAAAAGGAACAGGCCTGATCCGTGCTTTATGGAGGTATGTAAATATTTTTAGATTTAACGAGATGCACCCTGCTTGAGGTGCTGTCATATTTTATGGCAGATTGTGGGGGTTGGCATATTGATCATGGTGGATGTGTCTGTACGGCTGACAACTGTAGATAAGACAGTGTGTGAGGAATAATTCTCCATTAGGGCTTCATTTAAAAAAAAAAAAAAACTATAACCAATGGTTTGTGTTATGTTTGGCTCTTTTTGCATTTTCCTGCAGACAGATCACTCGGTTGAATTCAGTAAGAATGAATTGTGTTGTTTGTTAAAAACTGGTGTTTTAACACCTGACTCACTAGAGAAATTATGCAATTCAGGTAACGATGTAAACACAGCCAAAAGAATTGTGCTGAATTATATTTGCATGTGCTATTTCCCATTTTTCAAGTCTGTTTTGAGCGATAGGTTGTGAAGATCTTGCATGCTTTACTGGGACTGTTTATCACTGAAGTGATATGTAATCTTTAGGAAAGTATAAATAGTTTTATTGTTTATTATAGGCCTACTGTTATGGAATATAGACTCAAGACAGGGATAAAATCAAGAGATTTTGGTTTATTTACAGAGATGTGTACATAGTAATGCAGGTGAGTATTTGCAGACATAAATCACTGTTCGAGGATGAATGATACTGACAGTCTTTGTTTTCACAGATGGATTAGAGATCGTGGATGGATGAAATGATGGAGCACACTAGGGGTCGACCGATATGTGATTTTCAGGGCCGATGCCGATATCGATTATTGCAGATCAAGTAGACCAATAACCGATATTTTGAACCAATATATAGCCCCAATGTCTGGTGTAAAAATGTAAATTAATGTCAAAATTAAGAATAACAAAGGGTTTTGACAAATACTTTCTTTAAATGATTTTAAACATATCTTTGAATCTGAGAACTGTTATTAATAATAATAATAACTTAAAAAGTGCAGGGAGCACCCAGCAGCATTCTGTAAATATTTTGTAAAACTCTATTTTAATGTTTAAATTACATTTTACTACTCAAATAGCATTTCTAATTAATTGAAATCATCAAACTTATTCAATTTATTTACAGTTTAACAAAAATAGTTTTTTTTAGGGCCCTATGAAAAGAGAACTTTTATTTTGACGGGTTGCCGTGTAGATCTTTGAGTTTCTGTGTGTTTATGATATGACGATAGCTTTTCTCAGTTGAAGCATTAAAAAGCTCATGAAGTGACTAAGCGGCTCTGGAGATGATGTTTATGCAATCATGTCCTCATATAATGATGCGGCTGAGGCTGAAAACAGCGCAAGCGTCACGCGTGCTCCAGTGTGTGTGTGTGTGTGTGTGTGTGTGTGTGTGGTAAATGAAATCACGCTTCTGCGCCATTCATTTAGAGACACACAGGATTCATGAACGCGGTTTGAAATTTGATTTGATTTGTTCTGACCTGCTTTTTATCAAATCATCAAAAAATTGACAAATTCCGTGACATTCCGCTTTATACAGTAAATTCCGTTTTTATGACTGGATTCCGCGATTCCGTCTGTGTTTTCTGCATCGCGGAAATCACAGGGCCCTACTATATTTCGGTGTTTTGCAACTTCAGTGTAGTAATTTATTGCTACTTCAGCAAAGTCTGCAGCTGCCTTAACTTTGAGAGACAACCGAAGCGTGATCAGTGAAGCAGCTCCAGTTAGCAAGTCCTTTCGGTGTGAGAGTGCAAAACTTTCAGTGCCTTCAGCTTTCCACGTTGATTGGCCGGACTCGTGACTCTTAAAGGGTTAGTTCACCCAAAAATGCCGTTCCAAGCCCGTAAGACCTCCGTTCATCTTCGGAACACAGTTTAAGATATTTTAGATTCAGTCCGAGAGCTCTCTGTCCCTCCATTGAAAATCTATGTACCATATACTGTCCTTGTCCAGAAAGGCAATAAAGAAATCATCAAAGTAGTCCATGTGACCTCAGTGGGTTAGTTAGAATTTTTTGAAGCATCGAAAATACCTTTTGTTCCAAAAATAACAAAAACGACGACTTTATTCAGCATTGTATTCTCTTCCGGTTCTGTTGTCAATCCGCGTTCACGAGTCCAGTGACGCTGCTGAATTAAGACGCTGCTGACGTGTTATCTGGTTCGTCCGTGTATTCGGGTTCAAATAAATATGTCTGGTTAAAAAAAAAATGCAAGTCTTCCCCTGTGTCGAAATCCTTAGACATGTTTGCGAAGATTGTTTTGTTTACAGCGTGCCTCTCCCTCAGACTGTAAACGAAGCTCGGCGCACCACGTCAGCAGCATCTTACATCAGCAGCGTCACTGAACGCGGATCCACAACAGAACCGGAAGACAATACAATGCTGAATAAAGTCGTCGTTTTTGTTATTTTTGGAACAAAATTTATTTTCTGTGTTCCGAAGATGAACGGAGGTCTTATGGGCTTGGAACGACATGAGGGTGAGTCGTTAATGACATAATTTTCATTTTTGGGTGAACTAACCCTTTAACAAATCAGATGTGCGGGGACATTGGTCTAGTCTACAGAGTGGTGAGTTTGACAGAGGTGGTTGCGTCAGAGCCAAATATAGCGCATTTCAAAATTAAATTATTTTCTCGGCAAATCGGTTTTGAAAATGGCCGATACTGATAACCATAAAAATGCTTAATATCGGCGCCGATAATTGGTCGACCCCTAGAGCACACACCTTGTTTGCTTAAACAGGTAAGTAATGCAGGAACACTGGGAACAGGCAGACTGTAGAGAAGCGTAACATCCACAAAATCACTTGGAGAGAACAGGTAAGGAGTCCATTGGTCTAAAGAGACCAGACAATGTGTGTATCTGAGCTGTGTGCTTTTATACAGAGGGTGATAGGTGAGGGAATGAGCTGCAGGTGTGGGTGATCAGTACTCTGGTGATTGGGATCGCTGTGATTGTCTGACTGTGGAGCTAGCAGATCAATATCAGTACCCTCCACCTCCCCAACATTGTGATGGCCACCCTCTTCCCCTGGGTGCAGGATGATCTGGGTGAGTTTCATGGAATGTGGTAAGGAGGGCTGGATCTAGGATGTCATCCTTGGGAACCCAGGGAAGGTTCTTCAGGGCCAAAAACCTCCCAGTCCACCAGATACTCTAGATGGCCACTATGGTGCTGGGAGTCCAAGATCTCACAGACAATGTAGACTGCTCCATCCTCCAAGATTAATGGAAGGTCGGGTTCCTCAGTTGGACCAGGCTCTGTGGGAAACAGAAATGGTTTACTAATATGGTTTTAACAGGGAAACATAAAATGAATGCCAATGTTACTGGGACTCAATTATCTGTCAGACAGGCACATCTTGATGTCACGGGTGGAGAGCCAAACTTTTTTTCCTGTTTGGTATATGGGAGTGTTGGCCTTCCGGGCATCCACTTGAAGTCTTTGGCTGCTCACTGCTCTCTGCAGATGGTGGTGTGCAGCGTTCCAGATCCTCTCATTCTCTCTGAACTAATGATCTACATTTGGGACATCCGATGGTTCCCCAGGCCATGGAAACAGTGGAGGCTGATAACAGAGTAAGCACTTGGCAGGAGTGAGTACAGTGGTAGGTTGGCAGAGGGAGTTCTGCGCGTACTCGGCCCAGCCCAGGATTTAGTTACAAGAGTTCTGGTGGCCATGACAGAAAGTTCTTAAGAAACGCCTAATCTCCTGGACCTTTCTTTCCATTTGTCCGTTAGACTCAGGATGGTAGCCAGACGAGAGACTCACGGTCACACCTAGGAGGGTAAAAAAGGCCTTCCATACATGGGAAATAAACTGATGTCCTGTCAGATACAGTGTCCTCTGGAATCCCGTAGTAACGGAATACATGGTGACCATGGCAGTTGGCAGGCGCTTGAGAGGAATCAGACGACATGATTTTTGTTACCATCAGAAGGGGGCAGGTGTGTGACGAAGTCCACTCCTAGGTGTGACCAGGGGCGTTGTGGAACGGGCAACGGATTGAGTTTGCCAGATGGAAGATGGCGTGGGCTCTTGGAGATGGCACATTCCAAACATCCTTGAACGCACCTTCTCACATCCCTGGCCATGCTGGAGCACCAGTAGCAATGAGAGGAAACATTAGCCCCTGGGTGGCCAGTGCTCAATGAGGAGTGTACAGAGTGGATGAGAGTGGTGCGTTGTGCTCTGGGAACATAGTTGCGGCTTCGGGAGCACCCTGGGGAGAGGGATCAGAGGCATTGCTCCTTTCCTTAGGAGCATGAAGACATGACAAAGCATCCGCTTTGGCATTCTTTGAGCCTGGACGGTAGGAGAATGGAAAAGTTAAAGCGTGTGAAGAACAATACACTTCTTGACTGTCTGCGGTTGAGTCTCTTAGTATCTCTGAGGTATTCTAGATTCTTGTGATCTGTGTTCTTGTGCCTCCTCCAACCAATGCCACCATTCTTCTAGGGCGAGCTTGATGGCAAGCAGTTCTCTGTTGCCAATGTCATAGTTTCTCTCCGCTGGGGATAATTGTTTTGGAAAAGAAGGTACATGGATGGAGTTCCTGGATTGCCCTGCTGCTTAGCCAGCACCACTCCTACCCTGGTGGCATCAACTTCAACTATGATGGGCTTGTTGGGGTCTGGATGGAACAGAAGCGGTGCACTGGTAAAAGCTTCCTTGAGGCTCTGGAAAGCCTGGGTAGCTGCTGGTGTCCAGGACTGAGACATGGGCCTATTCTTGAGGAGATAAGTTAGTGGACTGGTGATGGAGCTGAAGTTCTGGATGAAATGGTTGGAGGACCTCCACTACGTGCTGGCGTTTTTTGGCCATACTCCGGGAATACACAATGTCATCAATGTAGATTAGTACGAATTGGTGGAGGAAGTCTCGGAGTGCATGAAGTATTGGAATATGGATCATAGCACTGAAACTGCGCTTGTTAGAATCACAAATTATTTACTTTTAGCTTCAGACCAAGGCTGTATCTCAGTACTAGTTTTACTTGATCTTAGTGCTGCGTTCGATACTATAGATCACACAATACTCTTAGATCGACTACAAAATTACACTGGTGTTCAAGGACAAGCATTAAGCTGGTTCAGGTCATACTTACCTGACCGCTACCATTTCGTCTACTTAAATGGAGAAAAATCAATGATAACTTCGGCAAACTATGGAGTGCCGCAGGGATCTGTGTTAGGCCCTTTATTATTCTCAATATATATGCTGCCACTTGGTAATATTCTAAGGAAACATGGAATTAGTTTCCATTGTTATGCTGATGACACTCAAATATATATTTCATCACGGCCAGATGAATACGCTAAATTATCCAAATTGTGAAAAGCGCTATATAAATATATTTGACTTGACTTGACTTGACTATTTGTATCCTTCTGTCTGTGTGAGGCTATCTGCTTTCCCACTGGACCAGCCTTGACATTGCGTTCATGGCATCTTCTCTTCTATATAGCTTATATTCTTTATGAATGTAGGATCTTGACTAAAAATATATGTACTTCTTGACAGAAATAAAATCACAACATTTATTTTCATCAAGAGGTGCATACAATGACAATGCAAGAGTCGAGCACTCTTTAAAGTCTACTCCATCACATTCCAAAGACTTACAATAAATTTCGGGTCTGGATTCAGAGGTGCCAATTCATATGTGAAAATGATTCTTCATGCTCCCTGCCAACCATTCTTTTATAATATGTGCTTGATGAATCTTGACATTGTCATCCTTAAAATATGGCCATGATGTGTCTTCGTACATGGTTGTTTTTAGAAATTAAAAGTTACACTCCATCAATTAGGGTTAGAAGAACTGTTGCCAAACATATGACATGCTAGGAACATAATAATTACTGCAATAATGATCTATTCAGAGACTTAAAGGTAGGGTTGGGTACTGAAACGCGGTTCCAATAGGGAACCGGTTCCGATGTAAACGGTAGTAACGAAACCGAATGAGAACGAAAATTCCGGTGCCTGATTTCGGTGCCTGACTCTCTGTCTTACATGCGCTTCATGATGCACACAACCACGCACACACACGCAAGGTCTCTCGCGCTCTCCCTCTCCGCCGTGCGCGCTATACGGTTTGGAGCACATTCTCTTCTGTCTCGCATGCGCGCTCTTGCTTGCTCGCTCGCTCTTGATTCCGGGAGATTTTAACTAATTTGCAGGAATCAGTGTAAAATTGCATGTCAGAACGCCCTCTCTGTGCCGATTGTCTGAAGCCCATATAGAATCACGCCAATTCGTTGGCTGATGGCGCGGACGCCACCTCGACACTCTTACGTCGTCATATTAAATTGGTGTGTTTGCCATCATCTGCTCCTCAGATTTCTCTGCCGAAAAATGAAGCTTGTCGGCAGCGCGAGGAGCTTGGCAACGAACGCAGCGTCTCGTTCCCTATTCAGAGAACATAGGTTACACCAGTAACCAGAGACGTTCTCTTTCATAGATTCACTCAACGCTGCGTGGCTAAGACGCAGTGGGAACGAAATACCAAACTCAACTGGTACAATGACAAGATAATTTACATGACTCAAGCAGACACAACATGGGAACCTGGAGCCATGTCGAGATTAGATTACCCTGGTAGTAATCTCTATTAAAGGTGCAGTGTGTGATTTTTAGCGACATCTAGCGGTTCAGTTGCGAGTTGCACTAATGGCTCAGCCCACTGCTCACCCCTCCCTTTCGAAGAAGCTACGGTGCCTGAAACTGGACAAACATATCGTCGTTTGAGACACCAGAGAATAGCCAGAGTAAGCCAAGAAGAGTGTGTAACATTGTCACTGTTTCTGTACCACAGTCCATTATAAACCACATCATGGATAAAGTTTACAAAGCAATAGTAAGGTGAGGATCAACGGTCTTAATATATAATATAATAATAGTAATCAGCTGATTGTCTCACAAACGTAACCAGCACATTTCCCCCCACATAGCAAACCCATAATACAGCGAGGGAGAAGAAACACATGAAACTATATGCAACTAAATATTTTTTCTAACAGGGTAGTAAAAGTTTAGCTTGCTAATTATGAGCTGTTACTTTGGCTGAGCTGGTTAAAGCGTAAAGCCTGTGTGCGGCAAAAATGGCATGATTGTAACAGCGCGCACGCCTCCGCATCCCCTAGACACCGTTTACTACACACAATAGGCTTTTTTTCTCTGATTTTTAAAACTCTTCGCGATCGACTTAAAATGCTTCCAAGATCGACTTGTCGACCGCGATCGACGGGTTGGTGATTCCTGTAACGTTACTGTTTTACGGTCAATGATAAGAGTACTAATCAGCTGTCTCACGAACGTAACCAGCACATTTATCACCACATAGCAAAGCCATAACACAGCGAGGGAGAAGAACTGAGTTACATGAAACAATCCAACTACATATTTTACACCACTGACAAGGGAAAAGTCACTACTCACGGTGTTTATGGCTAGCTTCTAGCTTTCTGCTGCTTCACTTTCAAGGTAGTGACGAAACGCGCTCTGTAGCGCTGTGTGTTCGCTGTCGGCCACGGTAGAAACATGACGTCACAATATGTCGACCTTCATGTTTAAACTGGAGTCGGTATTCCCGCGCCTATGTAGATATAAAGGTCTCATTCTAAGATAATAAAAACATTACGGTTTATTAAGTAAGTTCTTTATACACCACTGAAAACATAGTTATGGATGTCATATTGCATTTCTGTTAATAGATACTCAAAATTTTTACACATTGCACCTTTAATCGCCAGTATTATTACATTGTTTGATACAATATTGTTTTATTTGATATTATGTAAATGTGATTTTTTATTTTATATTGGTTTATTTATTATTATCATATGTTACTTGTATTTATATTGTTTAAAGATTTAAGTTAATATTGTGTCCAGTTTGGCCCTGTAAATAAAATGGTATTATTTTTTGACAAAGTGTGTCCGGTTTCGTTTTCTTAAGTACCGGTTCAAGAACCGTTTAAGTACCAGAAACGTTTAAAAAATACCGAGTAGGTACTGGTATTGGATAAAACCCAACCGATACCCAACCCTACTTAAAGGGTAACTAAACCCCTGGTCAGAGCCTGACTCCACCCACTGGCAATTTTTGAAAAATGCTGGACAAGTGGGCAGAGCCCAGCAGAGATAGAGGGGACGAACCGAGGGCAGTTAAATACTCTATCCTGATCGTTTTCAATACTTGCAATTCCAACTCCTGACTCGCTACAGTGGTTATGACAAAACAAGATGTTTTTTATACTGCCAAGGGCGTTGTAGCTCATACCAAGGGTGTGGTGAGCTGGAACCTGCTTACGTCACCTGCCACCGCTTACATCACGAACCACCGCAAACATCCAATAGGAAAATTCAACTGCAGTAGCCACCGTTCAACCTGAGGAGGACAGCACTCAGACGTTTTTACACCATATATTGTGGAATTGAAACACTTTATACCCAAATGTCAAAAAAGTTACTCGAATCAATGAACAGCATTTATGAAGCTCCATTCTTACAGATCATTAACTAAAAAAAGTTGGTTTAGTGTTTAGTTACCCTTTAAAGGTGACATATTATGCCCCTTTTCACAAGATGTAATATAAATCTATAGTGCCCCCAGAATGTGTCTGTGAAATTTCAGCTCAAAATACCGATAAGGTCGCAACTTTTAGACTGCACCTGGACGTTTCTGAATGGTTAGTGGATACATTTATATAGTTGTTGTGGAGTTACATTGATTAATCTGTTTCTGGGAGATTTCTGTTGAAAATAAAATGAATCCACTGCTCTCTAAATAGTGTTCTGTGCCCGTCTGTGCAGCCAACCACAGAACAGTTTGCATGCTTTACTTGAACTTTTGCCATTGCGTTAAAACTGGTTACACTGTTGTCGCTTGTGAAAACCAAATGGCAGCACCGTGAGTGGAAACGTGCAGATTAAGGGGCGCTAATATTATAATAAGATCCCCTTCCTAAATCAGAAGGGGTGCAAAATCTGATCGGCTTTTTTTTACATGCTTGCAGAGAAAGGCTTACCTTAACAAAGTTACTGGGTTGTCACTTTTCACGTTTTCTGGGTTGGTAGATACACCGGGGACCCGATTATTGCACATAAACAAGGAAAAATTCAGATTTTCATGATATGTCACCTTTAAGCATTTGCCTATTTAAATGTATATATGTGTGTGTGTGTGTGTGTGTGTGTGTGTGTGTGTGTGTGTGTGTGTGTGTGTGAAGCGAATATCGTTGATCATCTTCTAACAAGGCCACATATTAAAGGGATAGTTCCCCCAAAAATGAAAATTAACCCATGATTTACTCACCCTGAAGCCATCCTAGATGTATATGACTTCTTTCAGATGAATACAATCGGAGTTATATTAAAAAATTTCCTGCCTCTTCCAAGCTTGATAATGTAAATGAATGGCTGTTTGACTTTGGAAGTACATTAAAGCGCATCTATTCATGATTAAAGTGCTCGTCACGGATCTGCGGGGGTTATAGGCCTTCTGAAGTGAAGCGATGCGTTCGTGTGAGAAAAATATCCATATTTAAAACTTTATCGACTAAAATAACTAACTCCCGGCAGACGGTCGTACGCATCGTTTTATGCCAAAAGAGTGACCCTTGAACTTGACGCACAACGTAATGACGAACGCAGTTGCCCAGCCCTGTTTGTTTGAACCGTGAGAGGCGTCAATTGCGGTCATTACATTATGCGTCAAGTTCAAGGACATTTTTTAATATAACTCCGATTTTATTTGTCTGAAAGAATAATGTCATATACACCTAGGATGGCTATGGGAGGAATGTGTCACCGCACACTGTGCATCACATTCTGCTGCGAATGGGGTTGCCATAGACCAGAGTGCCAATAATGACCCTTTTCCAGTTTCCACCGTAGAAAGTGCCTACAATGGGTGTTGTGGCCGAGTGGTCCCTTTGGGATTTTGAAGAAGCAGAAAGGTAATTTTTTAAAGACTCATTGAATCCATGGTTAAAGAGAAAACTAAAGTTAATTAACTGACTTCATGGACATGCCCCTAACAATCAAAAAGTTCGCAAGCACAACCACCCTCAGCCAGGGGAGGGCACTGATGCTCCACTTTTTTTAACCAATACGTAACAGATTATCATAAATACAATCTAATCCATATGGCCTTTATTCAAACTCAGTATTCCCAAAGAATACATACATACTTTTATATGTTTCTTAGTACACCACAATGGGCACATGTGGTATCTGGTGCCATTTGGTATTTTTACCAGGGTTTTAGAGTTGTTCAGAATGCTGAACAGACCCCGCTTCTGCGATGATTAAAAGACAAGCACAACAGAAGCACATGTCTTTGTGGCATTCAGTTGAATGTGAGTTTGGACTCCTGCGCTTCTACAGGAGAGAGAGATTGTTTCTCGTCTTCCTGCTTGTCTCAGTAAGGGAGCCCTACAAATCTAACAGAGAGTGTCCAACATACAGGGCTGCTTTTTAGCACTGGAGGAAAGAGATCAGAAGAGGGCCTCTTTGGATGAGCTACATGAAGATCCAGCTGTGTTTAAGGTGGACCTCCACAGCACAAAGAAGGGTCACCTCACCTCCAGGGCTTTATCGCTGCAAATAAAGACATCCATTCACACAGTCCTGCCAATCGCTCAGCCTGCTACTGCTTTTCATCTGCTGCCCTTGTGGTGATCTCCATGTAGGACAGACTGGTGGTGACATAAGCCCTTTCTTTTTTAAGGTCTTACTTTTTTCCTGCTCGAGTGTCTTTGAAGATTATGGAGTCTTAGAGTAAGTTTTGGCAACTTCCACGGCAATGCTGAGCCAACTTTGGCTGCCGTTCAGTGTTATTTCATTTATTTTGTTGGTAATTTAATTATAAGGTTATTACCAGACCTAATAATATAAAAAAAAATTCAATTTGATGTAAATGCGCTACAATAGTGGATATTTTGAGTCAAATTATGCTTTGGCTTAAAGAGATTTTTTTGTGAACAATCCCCTATGTATTAAGTTTGGCTGGCTTGGTAACTCACATTTTTCTGTTTGTGCTACAAACATGTAAGATGCTTTTTTGATGATGAAGAAGAAGGACTTTACTAAACAGCAGACTTTTTTCTTGATGGATAAAATGAGCAAAAATAACCCCTAGACCAGGGGTATTCAATTAAAGTTCCAAGTGGTCCGGTCGCTATATTTCCTTTCCAGGAGAGGTCTGGACAATACGTTTTTGGAAAAGTTACACATTTTCTATCGGGGCAGCCGTAGTACTTTGTAAAATAAATAGATCCCAAACACTCAAAAAAGTCATCAAAGATGAGACTATTTGGCCCCGAGAGTCAAAAGCAGTGACGTCTAATTTTTACCAATATTTTCCAAAAAAAAATAAATATTTCTCCCATCTGGATATGAATATAAAAAGGTTAGATCAGATGTTTTATCAGGCTATTTTTTTCTTTTACATTTTAGACACCTACGTTTATGGCACATAGAAGGCCTTTTGACCTGATAAAACAAACTGGGTATGCAAGGGTGCCTCTTAAAAGGGTGGTATAATGCCCCTTTTTTCAATATGTAAAATAAGTCTCTGTTGTCCCCGTAGTGTGTATGTGAAGTTTTAGTTCAAAATAGATAATTTTTTACAGCATGTTCAAACTGTCCCTTTTTGAGGGTCAGTAAAAATGCGTCGTTTTGTGTGTCCCATAAATGCAAATGAGCTGCTGCTCCCGGCACAGAGGGCGGAGCTTCAAGAGCTTGTGTGTGTGTGTGTTAGCAGCTCCGATTACCTCACGCAGACAAGCACTAAAATGTCAGAAACTGTTTTGGCTTTTATGTTTAAACTAGAGTCGGTCAATGATGGAGAGAATCAAGAAGAAGTGACAACATGTAGAATGCAACAGGACATTTCTGAATGGTTAGTTGATGAATTTATGTTGCTGATGTGGAGTTAACTATCTTCAATTAGCATATTCTGTCATGCTAATCTAAAATCGCTTGTGTGGGAACTGTTGTAAGATGCCTACAGAGTAACGTACTCTACAGTTGTGTTACGTATTGTATTGCATATGAAAAGACGGATGCGACAGTTTAAGCAGACTCACAAATGTGCTCTACTATAGGGGTGGGAATCTCTAGGCACCTCACGATTCGATTCGATTACGATTCAGAGGGCTGCGAT
Source organism: Gila orcuttii (assembly GCA_026230005.1). Taxonomy (NCBI): domain Eukaryota; kingdom Metazoa; phylum Chordata; class Actinopteri; order Cypriniformes; family Leuciscidae; genus Gila; species Gila orcuttii. Next base: position 23,590,071 of record JAPDVR010000009.1, read on the forward strand.
TCGATGCTAAAGCGATTATCGATTATCTGAATCTTTTTGTGTGTGTGTGTGTGTGTGAATATAAATACTTTGCTTTAAAAGTACAAAGTAATGACCAATAAAGAATTAACGTACAATATATTTTATTAACATTGCAAAGAACCAACAGGAAAATAAATGTGTGCCTGAACTAGCAGCATACTTGTAGTAAATTAATAATATAACAACGACCAGCGTTCTGACGATTCATGCTACCCATCGAGATGTGCTACTTACTGGTTATGCATATGTGCAGACTCATTTTCCTTCTGCTTACCACGCCCATAAATCTATGCATCCTTGCTGTGGAGACTTGTAGGAAACTTTGACAGGTCAAAGATGAATATTTGATGATAATTTTTACTTTTCACACCGTTTTAAAAATGAAAACAGTACAGTATACTGTACACTTAACTTCAAATTTTATTATAATTGTATTTCATATAATAATGTCATTTTTACTTGTTATATCAAATGTGATAATTGCTAGTTCATTTAAAATATCAAAATATGCTCCTCATACACTTTCCCTAATTTAAATGAAATAACGATGTCATAATATTGTGAGATTTACACCATTATGGAAACAATAGAGAATGAATCAACATTCTCTGTGATCGATTCGCGCTTGGGTAGCATTTTTCGACAAGGCAGCACAAAGCCGAGTGTTTTTCCTCCTCTGGGTGGAAACGTGTCATATGGCTTCACATATTTGTCGTGTTTCCGAAATATTTTAGTTTTATTCTACAAAGCTTACAACTAGTATGGCTCTTGTCCACCTCCTTTCCCCCTTCAACTTCACAGAAGCCAAAATATTTCCACACGTCAGCTTTTAACGAGGAGGGTGTTTGGATTTCGCGCTCAGCCTTCGCGTCTCTGTTATGTGCACACGCCACAGACGGTCCGGGCACTGCACTTCCGCGCTTCAGAGTTCCGTCTTTTGCGTTCCGTCAATATTACGTTATTATAAATATATATCTAAAAAAAAATATTTTTTTTTTGAAAATCGATTTTTGACATTTGTGAATCGATTCAGAATCGTCCATGTCCGCATCGCGATGCATCTAAGAATCGATTTTTTCCCCCACCCCTACTCTACTACAACAACTCTTCCTCTTCTCAACATGGACTGCCTGTTCCCGGGTGCGGGGTTTATGTAAATTTTAGGGTTTGTGATGTCACTAATCCGGGGGGAATGTCATGTAGTTCCTACCAGCCGTTTGTTGTAGTCCTTAAAAAAACTATTTCTTTAAAAGCTTTGAACTTTGATCTTCCTTTCCTTTGAACCTTGAGCGTTGTAACTTTGCAGATGTTGTGTATGCTCAAACAGCAACATTACACACTAACTAAAGTTAGAAAAATTAAATCATAATCAACCACCTCTTTAAGAAAAGTATGGACAATTTTTTATTTATAAGTAACTGCTAAAAACAAACAACGTAAATTCTTTCTGTAAGTAATCGCGATTAATCGATTAATAATTAAGCGATTAATAAAACCTAACATTAAAGTATTTAATACATTATTATATTGTAATAATTTCACCTTTAATCTAGTCAAAAGAAATGAATGTACAAACAACATAAAGACAATAGCCTATCTTTAAAATATTTGTTTAAAGGGATAGTTCAACTAAAAATGAAAATTATGGGGGGACATTGTAAGCGCTTCTATTCATGATTAAAGTACTCGACACGGATCTGCGGGGATTATAGGCCTTCCGAAGTGAAGCGATGCGTTCGTGTAAGAAAAATTTACATATTTAAAACTTTTTCGACTAAAATAACTAGCTTCCGGCAGATGTGTGTGGTGTGGTGAAGAGATGCCAGTTAAGGACCAAAGCAATCCGATTGGTTCAAAGCTCGTTTTATGGGTAATCGCTTTAGTGCCTGATTACAGATATCACTTTATTATCTAAGGTGTTTGAACTACGTTATAACGACCATTAATGTCTTTTAATTTTTGTTTCATATACTAGTATATAACCGAAGCTATAGATTGTGAAATTAAACATTTCGCTTTCTTAGTGTTTTTATAGTTAGCTTAGATAGTAGCATAGCATTCAGCTATCCAAAATGTTTAGAGATAATCATCAAGTGATAAAAATCAACATGTGCAATTACATGTTTACAAGCTAGTGTTAGTTGGTTAGTTTCTCCATCAATATATTTTAGGCTACTAGTAGTTAAACAGCGAGTCACATCGTTGTGAGGGAAACGCATCAGAGTACCCTAGCAACCACAAAGTACCATAATAAAAGACATTGTGGCAGAGTTTTGCACTGGTGAACACCATTTACATTTTTTTCTATTTTTCTTTTATGTCCTTTTTTAGAGTATATGTAAACACTTCTAATTTAAAGGTTTGGAATTTCTTCAGGTGTATCCAGTAACATTAACAACATGGTACTTGGAGGTCATACAAGTGACAATTATTATAATTGATTATAATAGTTAGCCTATTTCATATTGTTTTAAACTTACAACAGAACATTAAGATGAATTGCTACTGAGGCTTTTATTTTTGGACTAATGTTAAATAAGTACCTACTTTGAGTAACATGAAAGCATTTGCTGATAGTCTGAAGTGGCTGCAGGCAGAATGGAAGAGTGTTTTATGAATGAAGGGGATCTTGGGCTGCTTCTCTATGGGGTCAACAGGAGTCCATGTTGATTTGTGACTATTGCTTCCTCTAGGGTGAACCTGGACAGCGATGAACGGACAAGTGGATGGATGTTTCTCAACCACAGGGGGAAATGCAGGTGTAATTTTGGACAAGAGAACATCAGCATTGGACCTTATCAGATAAAAGTAAACATCAGGGGAGTCTGCATTAGAAACCTGCATAATGCTATGGAGAATCAGAATCATGTCTGAATCCAAATTTTTGTAAATAAATGTTTGTATATTTTTATATATATATATATATATATATATATATATAGGTTTAAGAAATGTAATTTTTTTAAATAAATGTGTTTTAAACTAAATATTAAGAATCAGCACGACTGATTCCAAAGTTTTTTAATTTAAAATTTCAAAAATGTTTAATGTTTGTATTTTTAGAAGTGTTGTTTTTATAAATATTTTTTTTTTTTAAACCTGGGATTCCTTTTCTACCAAGAAACAAGCATTGTATACATTAAACATTTGCTTGGTTATCTCTTAAATGTTATTCCAGATCATTAGAGGTGATGCTATGGTTCCCTGGAAACTGAACTGAAGTACCTTAATACAAAAACGCTTTCTGATAAGATATTGACATATGCCTTAGGATTTGGACACAGCCACAGAACTTCCTGGGTGATCCAGACAGCTCTCCTGATGGAAAAAAGCCATGGTGAAGTAAAATATCCCTTTCTTTCTTGGTCCGTCCATTTCTTTTGTTTTAGAATGTATCCGTATGGCTTTCTGTTGATAATGGTGGTGTAACCTGGAATGCATCCAGCCCTGTTGAACTGGGGGTCAGAGCCATACACTGAGACATGGATCTGTTCTCCTTCACAATTAAAGCCAGTGCTGGCTATTTACATACAAATATACTTTGTGCAGCGCCTTGTTTACACAACAGTATCTCCTCTCTTCCTCTCTCTCTTTCACCCTTTCCCCTTATCCGTAACTCCTCCTCCAAACCATCATTCTAACAACTATACATTCTTTCTCTCCTTCCACTCTTACTCTGAATGTCTTAGTCACTGCATGCTGAGGCTTCCCATTGCCTGTGGGGATTTTGGGGAATTTGTGATGACAGCACCTCTCCCTCTGCGGAGGAGTTGCCTTGAATATCCAAGGAGAAGCGCAAAAAGAGACGCTTTCGAATGCTGAGCGCGTCCGCATGCACGTTTCTTGGTTTTAATGGGACCTTAGACCCTTTTCAAGCTCCTCATCGTGAACTTGATGCCTGTTGGACTTCCCAGCACATTACGAAGTACTCTAAGGTAAGATGGTCCTCAATCTGTTTTAATATGCAGAAGTCAGTCTGTATAGGGCAGAGGCTTTAGCTTTAATGCTGACCTGCTGGAGACTCTTCAGTGCAGGTGGATGATGGTTAAAATTCATGACAGAAAATACTGATGGAATACATACTTTGAAGTCACTTTGATGAAAGTGTCTGCCGAATGAACACATTTTAAGTTTCATTTGCTTCTAGATGTGAAAGTGAAATATCAGGGCTCATTGGGAAACATTGTTTCATATGATTTCCACAATTTTAGATCACAGATTTAGATGTAGTTCACATATTCTGTGACGTGAAATGACATTCTGCGTTTACTGCATCTAAAACTATTTTAAGTTTTAAGTTAGTTAGTTATTGTATAATTATTTATGCGTGCAGCTTAAACAATGATGGAAAGACTACATAACAGAAGCCTGTTTCTCATGAGTGCCATTTTTATATCTCCCAGTGTGGATTTATATCTTGCAATATGACAGTTATATTGCACAATTGTGGTTTTTCCTTTTAAATTTCAACTTTATTTCTCATAAATAATTCAAACTTTATATCTCACAATTGCATCTTTATATCTTACAATGTAACTTTATGTCTTGCAATTTGAGTTATATTTCTCCGTTGTGACTCTTCAATTGCAACTTTATTTCTCATATACTTGATACTTTACCTCACAATTATATATTTATTTTTTTACTCCGATGAGGAAACGGGACAGATTTTAACACTGGAGGACCATTTAAAATAAACTAGTGAAAGTAAAAAAAAAAAAGTGATTTAAAGTACTAAAAGAAAATGGAGATGAGATACAGGACGTTATATATTATATAAACTTTCCCTTGTATGTTCATACAAATTTGAACATTTAAAATCTTAATCTCACTAATCTAAAAAATCTAAACTAAAATACTTAATAAAAACATGACTCTGAATGATGCAAATCAAACAACAGGAACATAGCCTATGTAAGAAGCTGCAGGATTACTTCAACTTACACGTGTCAATAACTCTGTGTACGCTTTTTACTGGACCATTACAGTTCTGGTGAAATGTACACTGTGTAATGAATTAATAACGATCTCTGTAAAATGAATGGGAATGGCAGCGTTAACAGTCACTCACAGTGTGTAAAGTGAAAAGAAAACACTGTTCGCCCCTTTTCATGTCTTGCAACACTTAGCGCTCAACGAGAAACTTGTAGAACGCTTGAGTGACATTCACAGTGCAGAATCCTCTTTGGCTGTTTGGATCAAGTCTTTTATACAGCTGGGAATGAGGAGGCCTCCTTTTACTGTGGTTTTAGAGAAAAAAACGGGCTAAAGGAAAGGAGGTGAGAGGACTAGATCTAATCAGGGTTACTCTTGCAACATTGTTTCTCATGAGAGACAAAGTATTTGGGCAAGTTAAAAAAAATGTTGTAACTTTAGTTGGAATAGTCAATTGCAGCATCTAAATATGAATCCTGTTATATTGAGTGACTGATTATTTAAAATGATATTAAAGCCATTATTCTCTAGGTTATGTTTTAGCAGTTTTTAGGCAGATTTATTTTAAGATTTTAGGCTAAAATGGGTCACCAAAATTGTCACCATTTAGTCACCTTTTTGTTCATTTTAAATGGTCTGATTTGGCTTATTATTTTTTAGTTATCTTCCATTAAATTGGTTTTAAAGTAGTTTTAAGTGGTATACAGCGGGTTGCAGGATATCTTCCAAAGTATTTATTGTCATGTATGCTTATGCAATTTCTTGTGCATTGTGATATTTGACATAAAGTGTTGCATATTTTATAACCTCTGTTATATACCATGTGTGAATTCATATGAACTTGTTTGCATGTGTGTCACAGGCACATGGGAAGTCAGAGCTGTAGATGGCTGTGAGTCACTGACCTTGTCCGGTGTTTGGTCATAGTTCTTATCAGCTTTTAAAGTTTAAATGTTTTGTTAAGGGCAGGTGTGTGTTTTCCTTTCTCTTGATTAAATTGAACCATGTTTTTGTGAGTGTGTGACACGATAGAGACAGAATGAGAGCAAAGCACAAGGCAAAGTGTTAAATGAGTGAAGGCCACAGTCAGGGCTGCCAGCTGGCCCCATTCTCACATTTAACACCACAGCACATAGAGCTCTGATTTTCTATGCATGCTTGGAAGTACACAGGAATATTCAGTCTTTCCATCTGTTGATGACCGCTGGAAAAAGTTTCATGCAGGAAGGTGCAGAATAGTGTATCAGTCAGTGAAATATGCTTTGTTTTTATACAGTATAGAGTTTTTATACCTCTGAGTTGACAGCTAAAAGAAACTTCAAGACTTGGAGATAGAGCAATATTGTATTTTTATGACTTATATGTATAATAATGTAAATAATATATTATTATATAATACATAACACTATATATTATACTTAAGTATATATGCGTGTATATATATATATATATATATATATATATATATATATATATATATATATATATTAGGGCTGTCAAAAGATTAATCGCGATTAATCGCATCCAAAATAAAAGTTTGTGTTTACATAATATATGTGTGTGCACTTTGTATAATTATTTTGTATATATAAATACACACACATGCATGTATAAATTTAAGATTTTTATTTATTTATATATAAAATATTTATATGTATATATAATATAAATTATATATAAATATATACAGTATATACATGCAAATATTTCTTAAATATATACATGCATGTGTGTGTATTTATATATATACAAAATAATTATACACAGTGCACACACATATATTATGTAAACACAAACTTTTATTTTGGATGCGATTAATCACGATTAATCTTTTGACAGCCCAAATATATATATATATATATATATATATATATATATATATATATATATATATATATATATATATATATACTATATATTATACTTAAGTGTATATATATATATATATATATATATATATATATATATATACAGTACAGTATATATAATATATATAATAAATACTTGTCAACTAAATGAACACAAAAATAATTTTCATTTTTGTTTTGGGCATGGATATCAACCACATATATAATATCTTTCATCTTTGAAAGATGAAAATAATTTTTGTGACCATGTATTAGATTTTAGTTTTTCTTTACATTTGTTTTATATATATATATATATATATATATATATATATATATATTGACAACAATAACTAGATTAATTTAATTGTTGGTTAACTGTTAAATTAATTGTTGGTTTTAATGCTATTATATTTATGCAAAATTGTTTTGAGCAACTCTCAGTTAGGAATTAATGGCTCTTATTTAAATAGTTGAGTAGTTAGGTGCTTTTTCTATCTTGTAAAATGTTGCCGGTTTTTGGTTAAAAGTGTAAAAAAAAGTATGTATGAATTTAAACCTAACATTTCATTTTTATATAATTAATGTCCTTGTTATTTGTAATTTACCCATTTCTTTCCACACACTAGTGTTCACTTCTGGAATGATCACGGCCGCATTTCCCAAAAGCATTGTAAACCTAAGTTGATCGTAAACCAATTGCACCAAAGGACTCTACAATCTACTTAGGCTTTTCATACTTTTGGGCAATGCAGCCCTGGCCTGTCAGATGCAATTCGAACACTAAATTGATAAATATGACAAAAACAAACCAATCACATCTTAATGTAGCACAATTGAGTGGCATGATTTCACGCAATTAGTCAATTGATAGGAACGTCCTGCCTAGAATAATCTTGGTCTTTCACAGTTAATTTAAGCTAAAGTGTCAGAAAGGAATGTTCTTTCTTTCTCCACCAATCAGACACATTTCCTGCGGTTTAATGTGTGTTTTTGCGCAGTGTGGTTGGAGGGTAATGAGGGGGTTAGCAGGGTTGCTAACCACAGCCTGGTCTGGGACATTTAGGTCGTCTGATGAATGGACGGATAAATAGTAAATCAGCCACTGGAGAACGAAGAGCCAGATTCCTCATAGCACTGATGTCACCATCGTCGTGCCTTTAACAGATCCAGACTTGAACGCTCTCAGCCTGAGCCAGATGTTCAACCCCTCAGATCCCCTGTTATTCCCTCCTCTACTTGCGCAAGATTCCCTGTTATTCCCTCTTTGCCTCTCTGGGATTCCGTTATCCCTTCTCTGCGTCTGTGAGATTCTCTGCTATTCCCAGAGTGACTCTTTGGGATTCAGTCTTTCTTTTCTTTTCTTTTCTTTTCTTTTCTTTTAGTTTTTCTTTGTTGTTTTCTGCCTCTCTGGGTTTCCTAGTTAATATTTCTACCCGTTTTATTCCCATTTCTCCTCATTGTACTGCATATTTCCAGCTCCTTCTATAAAGGTTAGAATAATTATCTGTGAAATACATGTGCGTTTCCATAAAATCCCATAAGCAATGCTCCAATGTATTCTTATCTCATTTAAAGCAATATTGGGTTAAAATATAAAAATATATGGGTTGAACTGTACATATTTGGCATACTGACGATTACCACAGAGAATATAAAAACAATAATTCAGACATTTATATCAAATGCAATTTTTTGTTTTTGTTGGACTAATACTTCTGCTGTTTCATAATGCACTATAAGGTGCAATGCTGAAATGTATTTTCCTAAATTTCCCATGCTGAGAAGAAAACGCAACTTGAACCCATCTAAGATGCATTTATACGTTTTATGATGGTCTAACTGGTCTCAGCCAGACTGACCAGCTAAAAAATGCCTAAAACCCCTCTTAAAACCTGCAAAACAGATTGTCAAACCAGCTTGACCAGGCAAGAAGATGCTAACTTTGGTATAAAAAAAATTACCAACAGGACTGAGAACTACTCCATCAGAAAAGTTATTGAAACATGATTGCTTTGGAAAAGCATCTTTTTAAGTCTGCTAAATTAAATAATTATAGTTAAGTAAATGTACCTAGCTTGAAAAAAATCATGCAGACATTCAAAGCAAACTCATTACAACTTCTGTTCTTTCTTTTCAGGATGATTTGCACAAAGTTCTAATTTGTAAAGAGGAACCAGTTCAGTCCAAATGGTGGAGCATGGCAGTTTCTGGCATTATACAAAGGCACTTTTGGATATTCCTTATGGCTAGCTCTAAACTGTAGCTTGAAACATGGACAGTCGACCTATGATGACTTTAGAAGGACAGTGGTCATCAGCGTTGCAAGAGGCGCCCAAAATGACTTTCTCAGTAGAGCTTTCAATGGCAGACTCGACCGTGGATGGAAACCTGACATTAAAAGGCACCTCAGATTCTCTATTATCTGTTTTAGATGACCAAACATCACTTGAGCTGAAGAACAAAAGTTCATTAGAGAAGATCAATCAAATTGTACCAGTGCTAATGAGCAAGGATGGACCTTGTCTTCGAATCTCGAATCTTCTCACAAAAGAAAAGACAAAGAAATGCATCAAACATAAAACCAATTCTGCTCTAATATCAAGCCCAAAACATGATATGAATGGCATTTTTAATGAATCTGACCTCCAACTATACAGTGAAGCAGGGATCAGCTGTTTTTTGACTTCCTCAGATAGTTCAGTGACCAACAATCTTGATGTAGATCCCTCAAACAACTCTTTTGCATCCTCTCCATTGGGACCGTCCCACCTTGAGCACCCACACTCTGCTCCTTTGCCAGCCTCCAAGGGGAACGATCTACCCCGAATCGTCAAACACAAGCCCAGCTCCATTACCTTTGCAGATTATGACAGCTTTTTGGGTTTGATCCAGAACGCCCGAGCCAATGAGAGTTCAGATGCATGTGAGACCTCTTCTGAAGATGAAGGCCGTGGCGATGAGGTGTTCCCAGAGTGCAAAGAGTTTCTCCCCGGCTCCAGACGAAAAAGGGGTGGATTGGAGAAGCAAAGGAGAAAAGGAACCTGTGGGCAAGCGAGTGGAGAAGAAAGTTCAAGCACCAACCTCCCACCGACCAGCACCAGCAGTTATGAGGCAGAGGAGGAGAGCAGCAGTACTGAGGTGAGAATGCAGTGATAGTTCGATGTTTTGTAGGCCTTTTTGAGATTTGTTCAAATTTAGCAATGTCTTTAAGCAGGATATCTGGTTTGGTTTTCAATGTCTGTAAAGATTTTACATTGCTTTCAATTCAGCACTGTATTAATATTCCTCAAATGTTTTGGTTCAGGTTTGTTCTCAAACTATAACACTCAATTATAAAGTTATGGGTTTCATTTAATGTTTTAATGTATGCGAGTACATTCAAAATGTTTTGTTGATTGTTTCAGCTTTAGGTGCTATCCAGGTTTCTCTTGGTCATGGAAAATCTGAAAATATTGGAGAGTTTTTGTGATTGCCAGGTCTGTAAAAGTCATGACAGTTACTAAAATCTTAAAAGTCATGAAAAAGTAATAGATATTTCTGTAGTAAACATAGATTTTTCTCATTTGGATTTGATCTAAAATATTCTAGTGGCTAGATTTTTGGTCTTGCTTGTTCACAAGCCATTGATGATGTCTCACTTGACGTGAGCAAATTGTTCTTTCAAGTCAATTATTTCCATTAAGTCAGTTAAACAGGTTCACATATCTGTCTGAAAGACTTGGAATTGGTCTGAATCGAAATTATTTTAAAACTAATTTTCCAGGATAAATCATGGAAAAGTACTGGAAATTCATTGGTCAAAAAGTGTGTAAACTTTGGCTAGCTATTTTTGGGTCTTGTGAACTTTGTTCTTTTTTTTTTTTTTTTTAGAAAGTTAAGAATTTTAAGATACATTTTAAAAATCTCTCATAGACTTTGCTAGGATGTGCAGAATTTAAATTTTAACTGAAAGAGATGACATCATCACAGTATTTGCATACACAATTGCGATTTGATAAACCTTTTTCCATTTATTTTCATAATAAATTGAGAAAGCACTGCTATATCCTTTAGGAAAATCTTGAATCTTTTACCACTTTTTTTCTATACAAAGTAATATATAGAATGCTTGAGTTTATAGAATGAACCAGGAATGGCTGGTTATTTGTATTAGATAAAACATTATCTGTGTGAGGCCTGCAGTGTACTAGAGCTGTCAATGAACCACCAGCTCAACCACCACATATTGTCATGGTGATAGACCGTTCATGCCTTGAAGGCCAAGCTTTCCTGAGCATTTGTCATAGCCTCTTTTTCATGGGATGCCAAGACTGATGTCCTTCCTGTCGCCTGTCAGAGCAAATGTCTATTTAGCAGTGAACTTAGCCTTCTATTACTTACAGATCCATTTAGTTGGAGCCAGTCATGGATGATTTGCATCTTTCTCCTAAACTCCTGCCTGACCTCCCCATCCCAAGTTTATTGTTCTTTAAAGAGGTGTCACATGGACATACATGAAAACACAATAGCATATTGCTCACCATGCTTGGTTAAGAGCTCCTGTAAAAATGTCCCATGGCATTCATACCAGAGATAACCAGGACAAAGTGTAAAGTTGAGGTGATCACACCCTCTTACTCTGTTCTTATCGCTACATAAACTCAGTCAACGTTGTTCAGTATAGATTCAGTTTGACATCTTTTGCTATTGTTCGTTGTTAGTCATTTCTTTACATACATTTCTTTATATATATATATATATATATATATTTAATATAGATGATCATTTTATTGTGACATGCCTTTTTTTAAATTCAGTGTTTTTTATTTTTGTAATCTGCATGAATTTTTGGTTTTGCAGCTATGTATAGATATTGTTACATTCAAGATGACTTTCAGTTTAAATTGTGGTAGGGCATTTTGTGCAGCAGTTCTTGAAAGGCTGTTTATAAATCTGTTTAGTGTTATTCTGAAAATAATTGCTATACAGGGAAAGAAGAAAGGGGTATCTCTTCTTTATATATACTAAAAAGTATTACTTTAGAAGTAAATGTGAATAATAGTTTTATGAATAAATGTAATTTTAATTATTATATATTAAATAAATAAGTAAATATTAGATTATTAAATTGCATTTACATATACATTTATGTATTTAGCAAACACAACAAAGAGCCAGTAAAACTCTAAATTTCTTTAAAAGTATTTAATTAATTACAATAATTATATTTTAATTGAATACATTTTTAAATAAAAAATTTTTATGTAAAATAACTATTTCTAAAAAAAATAAGTCTATTTAAGTCTAAGTACTTCTAAAATACTTATTTTTAGTACAGGAAAAAAATGTCAAACCAAGACAGGCCTATTACATCCGGGTTGTGATGTCTTACAGTAACTGCTCAGTGTCCATGGTGTAATTACAGTAGTTAGCAGAATTGTCAGAGGTTAAATGATTTTTAAAAGGTTAAATGTGTCCCTCTGTGCTGCACATGCTCAACTCTCCCCTCCTGTTACTCATTCTTTGTTCATGCATGATTCAAGATAAACGTGTGAAAGAATGCGGTACACCTCACCTGAGCGCCGACCTTGCTTCATTTGCACCTTCTCAAGGAATACCAGAATGACTTTTAGTTTAAATTGTGGTAGGGCATTTTGTGCAGCAGTTCTTGAAAGGCTGTTTATAAATCTGTTTAGTGTTAATCAAGGAAACATGTTTTTAAATATTTGTAAAAATTGTTATATATATATTTAAATATTTCAAAAATTATATATGAGATTCCTTGGTACAATCCATATATTTATTTTTATTTTATTTTATTTTAATATAACACACAACTCTTGAGGTTATGATGCATTTTGCCTCTTCACCATTTGGAGGCGCTCTATACAAACCTTTACACATATTATGTGGCCAATAGCACTGGAAGAGTTATACCTGTTTATGTCGATTTTTCATGTGTTTATGGAATGTAATCGTGGAAAACTGCAGCATCTCTAGCCGTCTGTGCATATATCCTTGTGAGGAAAGACACGGAGTTAAATGACACTGAGTTACATTGAACGGCTCCTGTAACAAAAAAAGCAGGAGGATTTTCTTCCTCTGTAGAGACTTATCTGACCTGGATTTGAAGCAGTTCAGCAAACGGATTATGGCTGGTGGCCTTTAAGGATGACATATTGCTACATTCTCTCGGTGGAGCTGGCTGGCACGCTCAGTGGGTGGCATGGCCATGGCAGGAAGCCCAGTGCAATGCCAAAGCCGGGCACTTGACTCCTCATTTCCATGTCAATGGGCCAGTGCTGAGATTTACAATGTGGCCAATTTGCGGCGGTGCAGTTATGGTCCTCGGCCATTCTGTCCACCGTGGAAGATAACAATGATGAGCTGATCTGGTGGGACTGACTCATACCGGCCTAGTTGCCATGACAAGTGTATTTTCTCACGACTGACAGGGCGGAAAGGGGTGTTGTAACTGATGCCGGGTTGTTGAATACCACGGATTCTGTGCAAGGGCTGCCACTAGACCAATACACTGTTTTTTTTTGTGGCAATCAATATATTTTTTTTTATAGTAAAAAAAGGCACATTGGTAACACTTTACAGTATTTGTTATTAGTTGACATTAATGTATTATCTATCACGAACTAACAATGTACTGTACCTTATTATACTAGATTAATATGAATTTGTGCATTATACTAATGCATTTTGACGTTTTAAGTTGCATAAATTAGCCATTAGTTCATATCATGAACAAACATGAATGAACATTAGTATTTTTTTATTAATTAACATTGCTGTAAAAATGCTGTTCATTGTTAGTTCAGGGTACTTAATGCATTAACGTTTTTGTGGGAACCAAGATGTATTTCAGTATTCTTTGATGAATAGAGAGTTCAAAAGAACAACATTTTTCTTGAGTTTGACAAAACATGATAAAATAGATTTGAAATATCTTTTGTAACCTTATAAATGTATTAACTGCCACTTTTGATCAATGTAATGCATCCTTGTTGAGTGAAAGTATTAATTTATTTAATAAAATCTGAGAGGTAATGTAAGTTGAAACTTATTTTAAAGTGTTGCCGTAAACTCAGAAATCAGACCTTAGCTTTAAAATCGTGACCTTTATTTTTTGAGAAGACACTAATTGTTTTCACTCAGGACTCTTCATGTGGGGCCAGATTTGAGCGTTATAAGCAGCAAATGCATCGTCTTTTGTCAAAGTCAAGAGGGTTAATTGTCCACTGCAGAAGGGCAAGACAGAGTGGCGCTAATGTCTTAAGAGGGAAACAAGAAAGCCTTCTCACTAGCAGTGTTACTTTTAAAAGTAATGTGTTATAATATTGCGTTACTCCCTAAAAAAGTAACTAATAAATGCAGCTTTGGAAAGCATAATAGACTTCTTTCAAAAACATTAAAAAATCATACTGACCCCACATTTTTGAACTTGTAGTATATTATTTAAAACTGTCCTAAGGCTGATTCTGTTGTGTCTCTTTGTCCAGTCTCTGAAGGAATGTCATCATCTTGAGTCTAATTTGTTAAGGGTCTTACCATGGCCACATTCCTTGAGATTTTATGTGCCTTGTATGCTGCCCCCCTTTTCAACCAAACCATGTATTTCTGCTGCCTGAGACAAGCCATGACAGTCGTCAATAGCATCATTGTGTGTGGATGAGAGGGAGCTGTAATTCTCTGCCTTGGGGCTTCAGATCCCAAGAAAGACTTGAGCGTTTCCGCCTGCTGTGTCTCCCGCGCTGGGAAGTTACTGTTAAATGTTCCTCACAGTTCATCCTTGCCTTCTTCCTGCTCTTCCGGCCCCTCCACTTCCTGTTGGTAAAGGGGCAACCCTGTTGATTTATGGCTTGGTGAGTGAGGTAGGTGAGGGTAATTTATAGCCCAGGAACCCTCTGCTGTGTCTGAGCTGGATGGGACAGTCTATTTATACTCTTTGGCAGGGGTGACTGGGGAGTAGTGAAAGTAGCTCTGGAGGGAAAGGAGAGGAATACCATACAGCTATGTTTGGACAACAATGGCAGCTGGGTTACTCGCTAGTATTGGTTCAAATGTGGAACATTTGGCCCATAGTGCTATTTACAGCACAAGGGAGACTGAACACAACACCTCCCAAATCTATCCATCCATCCATCCATCATTTCATTTGTTCCATCCATCCATTTCTCAAACTGAAATCTCAATACATCTCAGTATTGACTCGAACATTTCTCATCAAAATTCAAGTCCTCTTACCGTATTTCAACAGTTGTCTTATTTGTTTCCGTTATATTTCTCCCAAGAAATTTTAGGAGAAACACATGAGACAATAGATACTGAAAGAAATCAACTCCATCAAGTCTAACATTTTTCTCTGGGAAAACACTTGTTGGCACGGTTCTGTGTTTTCATCCACAGAATAGTTCAGTGTGACTTTGAAACCTCTGAAATCAGTGCTGGCTCATCAAGTTGGTTATTTTTGGCTCTGTACATCAAGGAAAAACAGATCCTTGACTGAATGACCGAGTCTAATGTAATGACTCTGCCTAATCAATTTTATCTCCAGTGCTTATTTTTCTGTGATGTCCTACTCTATGTCTCTTCTGTGTACATCCAGGAGTCTCCCCAGGTCCTGTCTCCATGGTCTGAATCTATGACCCAGCTAATACAGAGATTAGATCAGCTCAATCTGGATATAGAGGAAGCGCTCAGTGCTGGCTCCTCCCCCTGCGACACACCCAACACCGCCCGAAGACACACCGCTAATGACAGAGCATTCCTGCAGGTCACTCTTATATACTTTCTTGTCAAATATAATAACAGTTTGTTGATTAGTCGGTATTTCTTGGTAAATATGTTTTCTTCACTTCATTTAAACAGGCAGAATCTTTTCATCATCTGGATTTTATCTGAATCTCAGTGTGATCTCTATTCTATTCTATTCTATTCTAATCTATTCAAGATTATTTGATTGGTTCACACTTGTGTGTGTAGATAACTGATAAGAATTCAGTCAGAAGAGTATGTTATCTGATATTGCTTGATGCAGTGCATGGTGTCTGCATGTGACATGGGTTACATAGAATGTTCTGCGTGCTGGCAGAGAGTAGACCAGACTGGTGACACTGACACAGAGGTCCATTGTCTTGGGAGCTTGCCATGGAGAACTTTCAATGCAAGTTTAAAAAAAAAAAACTCATGCAAGCTCGCGACATAACTACCCTGTAGCAAGGGTTCACAGAAAGACAAAAGTGCCTTTTGGTTCCTCAAGACAACGATGTCTTGTGCTTGGGGTCTGTTGTTCTGTTTATATCACTATGTCCATTAGGGGTGGTTAGCAGAATGACATGATGGGTTTCAGAGCTCTCTCAACAACCGTTCCTGGTTTTTAACAAGAGACAAGATTTCCCTTTGCATGCTGTTCTGGAATAAGTTCTCTCAAGTTCTTCCATTGTCGATAGTTTTTGGGCTCTTTAAAATGTTCTGTTGAGTTTGTGTCTGCCTGTGTAAGTCTCAGATACTGACTGCTTCTCTATCCATCTCCAGAGATCATCCGTTCCAGACAAAGTGTGTCCCGTCCCATGCTAAAAGTTGTTGTGCTGTCATTGCAGAGCGGAGCTGTAGGGGTGAACAAGTACCTCAAGTGGAACAACATGGCCAGAAGATCCGACATGAGGGAACGGCACTGCCAAGAGAGACTTGTGGGAGCCACTTCCTCTCTGGGGAGATCACATGGTAAAAAGACAGAGGTGAGCATTTGAACTTACTCAACTCAAACATTTTTTAGGCACTCAAAAAAATATCTGAATGTCTATATTTATCAAAATAATGAAGCCAATTGGCATCTAATTTAGCAGAACAGAGCAAACCATTAAAAGAAAAAAAAGTTGGTACTGATTTAGAACTCAGGATTCTTTTATTTCTATTATCTGATTTGGCTTCATGTGATCAGTTGCTTAGCTTTGCTCTGTGAAGTCTTTTTTTTTAATAAAGACACTGTGTGTCAGTGACCAGGGCACATGTTCATTCCAAGAAGTTTCTGGGGTTGAGGTTTGATTGTTTAGGATTGTATTTCTAATGGATTTTCAGCATTAGTGGAACTGAATTCAATAGGTTTTCCCCTCGCTAATCCAAACAGGATTCCCCCTTAGAATTAATGAATTCAGAGCGACACCAAAGGAAGTCTTTTAGTGGGCCATTTAAGGCCATCACATCTTGTTTGGATTCCAAACCAGTGTAGATTAGCTTAACCGGTGATTTGTAAATCCCTAAACATGTTTAATGATGATATTTCTGATAGTAATTGCAATTTGCCTTGTGTTTTTTGGCTTTGAATGGTCAAGACCAATATGTTTGCTACATATAATATATTTAAAGTACGCAGCTCGTCTGTTGTGAAGGTAAGGGCTTCGTTTCCAGTTGTACATTTGTAACTGGCCAAGGCATTTCTCAAACAGAGATTTCAGAGGTCTGTACGTGTCCTGCTGTTTAGAGCAAGCACAGAGAGATCTGACAACTGAGCGATTTACGAGTTTGGGGCTCGTGTGAAAGATACTGAAAGGAATGTTCTATCATTCTGGAAACAAATCCGACATGCAAAAGGATGGAAAATAAGACTCTCCACGGACGATCACCGCAGCTGATTTACAGCTGTCTTAGTCCAGCTTCAGATCGACCGCAATTTATGGTGGACTTTGTGGACTTTTGTCTCAAGCCACCCTTGCCTATAGCGAAGACAGAGAAAACAAGCAATCGCCAGCTCTTCCTTTAAGCTCATCATGAATATTTTTCATTTCAAAGGCACGCACTCCCTTGCATTGTTCCCAAAACAATATCCGATGAGCAACAGTGGGTTTAAATGAGCACAATATCTGTGGGAATTCGGTCCTTTTCCGTCCGGCTGGAGAACTGGGCCAGATGTGTTTGTTTAATCTCCGCATAGCTGAAACAGCACTGGTACTTTCTGTGGTCCATGCATGGGAACCCCGCTTAAGGCCTCTGGCATGGGGATCTGGGAGGTGAGCGTGTTTATTAGAGTGTGTGAGAGCGCTGGAGAGAGAGAGTTGAAGAGGGTAATTGGATTGGAGGGGGTAATGATTTGGCTTTGTGCACTCTGACAAAATTAAGTCTTGAAGGTTCTTGGAGAAGATTAGCAGGTCAAAAGCTCCAGAGGCATGTTGAGGCCTTCAGTCCAGTGGAATGAATGTAGGCCACCCTCATGTAGATAACAAATCCACATTTTGAAAGCTCCCTTGGCATTTTACCAAATGTCTTCTAACATTAACACAATTTGTGATTCTCACCAAGCCTGTTATCCTCGTTCAACTCTTGTTGTTTTACCAAGTCATGAAGAAGGTGTCCTGCACTCACACAGCTGACTGGTCTTGAAGGTCTCGTCTGATCAGAATTAAAAAAAGAGTAACAGTTTTACATTCCTACATTCCTTTTACGTTACAGTTTTAATATCCATTGCTATCAGGGTTGGCTATCTTTTACCATAATTCGTGAGTTGGAATTTGATTATTAATATATAATAATAATGATATAATAATTATAATAATTCATTACATTTATATAGCGATTTTCTGGGTACTCAAATTGCTTTACAGCGCTTTACAGCTTTATATAAATATAATATATATATATTTGTTTTATATAAAATATATAATGAAATTATAAATAATAATAGTTGATTATGTACTAATCATATTATTCAAGATTTTATGATAGTTTTTTTTTCTGTTCTGGCAAGGACGTACCTGTCAAACAATCTTCAGTTTTAATTCTACTTCAGTTAATTAAAATTAAAATTAAATTCAAATTCAGTTCTGAAAGGCAAACAGCCCAAGTCTCCATCCAACTTCTCTCTATTCTCATGCTCACAGTGACGTACATCAACACAGACTTGTATTATTTCTGGCTAAAGTTTGGTTGGCAGCTTTCGATTTTTTTGAACACCGGTTATTGGAAGGGGAAAGCTAGCCTGTCCGGTGAAAAACATATCAGCTACTTCGAAACTGTTCATGAATCAACACTGAGAGAATGTTTATGTTGATATAGTCAGTGTTACGAGGAAGCTGTACGTCATGAATATGACTCACAAGGATCCGGGCCAATGTAGCCCATCTATTTATTAGTGCAATAACATCAACCACTGTGAAAGAGGTTGTTTCAGTCAATCACGTCACTACTACACCACACCATACAGTTGACGCCATCATAAAATCTTTTAAAGAAAACATACGTCTCAGAATGCTTGTTAACTTGGAACCAGCGTTTATTTAAGATGTTGTAAGCCCCTGTTTTAATGTAACTTCCATACTGTAAAGAACCCACTAAGCCATATTTTACATTACATTTACATTCATGTATTTAGCAGACGCTTTTATCCAAAGCGACTTAAAAAAATGGAACAAAAGCAATTTGCAGACAGACTTTTTTCATCATTTTAAAGTGAGAATTCACCCCAAAAATAAAGGTCATCATTACTCACCTTCATGTCGTTCCAAACTCTAGTGACTTTATTGCTTCTGAGATATTTTTGTTTGTTTGTCCATACAATGAAAGTCAGTGAGGTCCAAATTTGTTTTCATCCCTTTAATTTGCTTAATTATGTGTTGGTGGCTTGCTCAGGATTGATAAACATTTGCGTGAACTCACAAATGCTTTGGCAAAATGCTTCTCTACTGCCTCTAAACTATTCCTCACCCTCAATCTATTGTTGTAAAAGCTTGGAGGTGGTGGTGAGCGATGGGACGTCTTCTCCATCCATCTGTGTGGAGGGTCCACGTCGGCTCTCTAACTCCCTGCGGGGTCCTTGGTTGGGGCAGGAGAGGGGAGCTAAGCGGCTCAATAGGATGAAGATAGATTACGGGGCCAAGTGCAACTCAGGAGGCCAGGATTTGTTCTGCTCCAGCAGAGGTTAAGTCTCAGTTTGGGACGTTGGGTGAGGAGCGACCCTGCAAAGTGTCAAAATACGGCTGGGTTGAGAGGTCAATGCTGTGAGCTTTTGCTCTTTTTCTTTTCCTCTCACTTTTGTTGGACTCTTTTAATTCCTTGTGAATATGCATGAGCTGGGAGTTAATTTTTTTTCACTGTGAGAACTTTTCCATGTCACCTCAAAATGAAAATTGTGTTCAAAATTGTTGTTCTAAACCTGTTTTTTATTTGTTCTGTTGAAGTTTAGCAGAATAACCTAGCTTGGAACAAAATGAGGGTGAGCTATTTCTTTAACTAGAAATTATATACCAGTTACTAGATATGTTGATAGAGTCGGTTTAAAATGTTTTAAACATTTTAAACTGACTCTATCAACATATCTTTAGACATGTGACCTCACATAATCTCATTGAAAACAATCATAAAATCCTTCTCAAAGATTCCCAAAACATTTGCTCATCAGGGTTTGTGAATATAGCAGCATGTATGCCGTCAGTGTGCTAGTTCACATTTCCTGTGACAGAAAAGAGAATGCTTTATGTAAACACCATCCAATGACCTGTGATTCCTCTGAAGGTTCATCTGGCTGTCATTGAAGATTGAGGTTACAACTCCAATTGTTTAGTTGTAATATGTAATTACAAACACATACTATATGTATATATATATATATATATATATATATATATATATATATATGTATGCGTGTGTGTTTCATGTTTATAATGGTCTCTAATTTATCCATGTTTAAAATGGATAAACATTTAAAACTATTAAATGAGAACATTTAATGGCTGTCAATAGAGAAAGATTCTTTTGGGACCAGATAGTGTAGTTGTGATTTTAGTTGCACTTCCTGTTGGCCAGACTTATACGTGTGGAACCTGTGCATGAAATGCACATACATTTACCCACGTACACATCTTTGCAATGATGCATAGACCTTTCACCACCACTAGCCTTGAGAGGCGTTCTGGCAAAGAGCCTAGAAGCAGAACAGCTCTCAAAGCGGGTTTTAACATATACAGCACTTTCAGAAGCAGCAACATGAGGTGCTTATTCAACTCCCCGTGTTTCCTTTAAAAGCAGGACTAATTCAAGAATAGGTTTGATCCTACATTATCCTTCCTTTTTAAGTCATCTTTCATTTCCTCAAGAAATCAACCCTGCTTCTTTTGTTTCCTTTGCAGAAAACAGGCACATTGTGCTAAAGATGGGCTTTATTAAGCCGATATACTGTCCGCGTACACATTTACCGCATCCACAGACTCCAAATTAAACACATACGCAACCTCAGATAAGTCTTGCCCGCAACATCACCCGTGACATATTCCTTCTTTTCTCCCGCTGCTTAACTGTGCATTTCACTAAGGCAGTTTCTGTCATAACACAACCAAGACCCCACGTCATGCTAGCTGCATTTCTTTGACATTCTCTAGATGTCAACTTCAAAAAAATACCACCAACTCAGCCGCCCACCTCAGCTTGCAAGATGGATGGTCCACAGCCTGATAGCCCAAACAGACCGTCCATCAGAACAGCAACAAACGGATAAAACAACAGGCCTGATTAGAAAAAAAGCTGAAATGTGGTGGATAACGCAGGAACTAGATGGAACATATTCCAGCGGGTTGAGCGAGGCTTAAGAGAAGAACTAAATATAGAAACGTTGTCCTGCTGCAGGGGGTTTCATGGAATGTAAGATGGATGAGGCTTTACTCGCGGGACCACATCTGGCCCGCCCGAACCCTCTGGGGTCACTTTGAAGTGGATGCCGTCAGGGCTTTTTTTGTACTTTACAGCGCATACTTTTTGTCTTATCCTTCTATTTTTTATCTTTCTCTTTGTCTTATATTCTCTGTCATTTTAAACCCCTAAATTGTTCTTAGCCTCTTTGTTTTCCACGTGCCACTTGGTTTATGACTTATAAATAAGGATGTTGTGAGCATTTTAGATGCCCCATTATCCATTGCAAAGCATTTTAGAATGGCAAAATTGATCCTATTGACTTTCTTAATACATATTCTTGGTCTTATTGCAAATGATTCATTTGTGCAAGTTATCACCCCCCCCCCCAAAACCTTCTCCAAAACGTCTTTTTATGGTTTCATCTTTTGACGTCACTAATCTTATTAACTATCATATACTGACTGCTTTTCCTGAATCAGTCCATTTTAGATGGAGACAATCTCTCAGACAAAGTCTCACCTCTATTTTTTTTGTTTTATATGCAGTTTCCGTCCGAAATACTTCTCGTTCAGTAGTGAAAAGGGTTGCGCCATTGCATGTTGACTTTAAATGAGTCGGTTTTGGCTGGTCAGCATCAGCTCCACATGGAACATGTGTGTAATATCAAACATGTATTTTTGAATCTCCAGTGTGATGAATATTATGATAGATGTTAGTCATGCATGCCAAATAAAACCACTAAAAATGAACTGTAGGGGAATCCCAGACATACAAAAATACGAATTGAACTTCAGGGGTTGTTATTCAGTGTGATCCAAAATCTCCCAACAGCTCATAATTCAGATTCAGCCCAAATTATGTTTGTGCAAACTTTATGTATCGGTACCCTTGCCTCTGGAAATTATGGCGTCTTTTTTTGTTGTTGCTGCGTTTAGGATCTTGAATATTATTCCGAGCCAATGCAGTGTAACTTGCACAGTTACTTTTCCTGAGTTTCCCCTCAGGCATTATTATTTTACATCTGTCTATCTATCCATTATTTCTGACTGAGAAATTATTATACTTGTAATCTTGACAGCCTTCATCATTCACACTCAGGAATCCTACAGTTCCAAGAAAATGACATAGTATATCCCAGGAAGGCGCTCATTAATATATAGACCACATGTCAAAACAACTTCCTTCTTCCTTCATTGTTCTTTTCATTCGCGTTGTGATCTGTTTTCTTGTATTTGATTATGTTAACATTGTTTGTTTTCTTGTTATGTGAAGGTCTTGGCCTTGAATTTCTTGTTCATTTTGCTGTCAGGTTGATTGATAGATGTGTGGATATTTCAGCGTTGTATCTTTTACATCCAGATTTATTTTTTGCAAGGCAGGCTCTTCCTAAAGCTAGTCATCATTCATTTGACGCTTAATTACATGTCATGTAACCAACATTTGTGTCAGTGACAATTACTACTTTGAAACACAGCAAGACTTTACTCCAGTGCACACTCTTTCTTCCAAGAATTCATAGTAATCCTCAGCAAACTTGTTATGAAAGGCGACATTCCAGTAAGCAGCCCAGCAGTCTTGTCAGAAATAACATGTAATATACATACCTTGAAATGGTCTCGCTTTACAGTTTTTCACGCACTGTTTAAGCTGTTTTATGAGGGTAACACCCTCAGTTGTGCTTGCGTTTGAATGCCATAACTCTTTGAGATGTGTGGTGAAAATTCAACCCCTCATTGCAAAATCTCACAGCCTATAAGCAACCATGACATCATCCATCATTTCCCCTCTTTCCGCTGTGTTTTTCAGACCCAGATCTCACTAAACAGAGGCAGAGGGCCCCAGTGTACATTTACAGCTGAGGGAATACTCAAGCAATGATCAACAGACACTTCAAACAGCTTCTTAATGTGTTGAATTACATTAAAATGGCTGGTGTTTGGTTCATTGCTGTGATTCCAGACAACACATCTGCTTCCTTTCAATGTAAAACGTACCTAACCTTTGGAGACCCTGCAATTTTTTTTTACATCATTGTTGTGTTTAGTAGAAATATACTGCTTCTGCTACTGAAATTATCTATTCATCTGAGTCTTTTTACTCAGACCAGGAGGGAAAAAAAGTTGGTGAGCGATTTTGAAAAATGTGACAGTACCTGTCGAGTCACAGGGTTTTCATTTTGTGGACACCTCTAGATATATCTAGATATATAAATTTAAATACAACTATATGCAGTGACTATAGCTGAACAACAGCCGCAATGCAATTTTCCTGCTATCACAGAGCTGCTTTGTTACAATATGTGTTGTATAAAGCGCTATATGGAGTGACATGAAGTATAATTGAAAATGTAAATTATAATAATTGAATAGTTTGAATACATGTTGTTTAAATTATAAGTTCAGTGTGATATTGTTAGTGTAATGCTAAATTGCTTTTGTTAATGTCTTTAATTTCGCTCAATGTAAGTTAAATTATTAGTTATTATATTATTTATGTATAATAATAATGAATATTTAATTAATAATGAGAGATATTAACAAAAACATTCATCATGACACTTAATTATAAAATATGTATTTATTTTAGTGCTGTCAAATCGATTAATCGCACAACATAAAAGTTTGTAATGTGTATATATATATATATACACACAGTATATAATCAAACTTAATGCGATTAATTGATTTGACAGCACTAATTTATATTTAATTAATATTAATTGTAATTTTATTATTATATCATATATTTCGATTATTTTATTGGCCACACCCCCAAACATTTGATTAGCATGTATTGTCTTTTAATAAACTTGCTAAATTAAATAGTGAGTTGCTGGGTCTCAGGTGGAAAAGTTGCATTTTGAAAGTACCGTGATAAGCCCCTTTCACGTGGTACATGTTACCTGAGCGTAGTAGCAGAAAAGTGAAACTAAAAAACAGGTTTCTCATGGATTAGAGCTGGAATGTTGGGCACAACATCTTTCTAAACAGGTAGAACTTTCTCTCTTGGCTGGGCAAGAGCACTGTAAATCACAGTGACCCAGGTCAGCGTAGTGTTCAGCAGATCCGTGGGAGGAAATTCATTGGTCAGGTGTTGATTTTATCCACAGTGGGTGAGGAGCAATACTTCAGAGCCTTTGTTTTGATATTCCATGAGACAGTTTTATGTGATATGGTTACTGTTAAACTGTTATGAAAATATTAACTCAACCTTGATTCTTGTTTTAACAGATTTCATGTTTTGTTTTCAGATATCTATCAAGAAGAGGCATGGAGGTGTGGGTGAGTACACATTTTCCTTTATTTATTAAACTGTGCTGGCAATAAGAAATGTTTGGATGTAATGGGCAGAGTAATGAATTTATCAGACTGGGCTAAATGCATTTGATATTGTTTGCTCCTTGGCGATGTGAAAGGGTCTCTTTGAATGTCTGAAAGTTATAACTTGTCTCCAATGTTCTTAGATTAAGATATTGTGGCTATGTGCACACTGTCAGTTTTTGGGATTGACATTTACTTACAGATGTGAGTCTTGAAATGTCCCGTTCACACCTTAACTTAAAGAAGCGTCTCGATTACTGCCTGTATGAATATTCAACATGAGTGAAGCCTGTATTCTCTTACCAGTAACCACAGTGACCGTGACCAAAATAATATAAAAAATGGTGATGTTCATAAAACTGAGACTTTTTGTCACTTTTGACATGCCAAGAGTCCAATCGAGCTGCAAGATCATCCGTCAAATCTTAATTAACATGTTCATATTTCATTTGAGTCGTGCCGCTCGTGTGTAGAACACAAACTAACATGAGCAGCTCCAGTGGAAAACAGTGACTGGATCTAAAACCTTCAGATGACACACAGCTCAAATCTTCGTCGCTGTAAGTTACTGAAACCACACATGAAAACCCACACCACACGGTAGACACATGTTTGAGCAGCGCAGAGTGGCTCTCTCGCACTGTATGACGTGACAGAAAACTATTTGTCCAGTCGGTTCCGTTTACACTGTGGGTTTTCCGAGAATGCGGTTGGTGAAAATTTACAGGTGTTAGTTTGCTTATAGAACGAGGTTGTCAGTCCCGTAAATAACTGAACTGTGTTTAATTGTAACCGTATTAAGGACTCAAATACAGGATGGGCAACAGTATTCTGCAGCTGTGTAAACATGGCCTATGTCCTACATCTTTGCTCTAATCAGTAAAGAGACGTTCACTAATTAGACCGGCTCATTGTGAGGCTTTGTAATACTTTAACAGGGTGTATCTGGTTTTTAGTGAGAGGTTGTCTGAATTGCTCCTTAATGTAATTAAATGACTAAAGCATGCAATCGTGAGACAGCTCAATCATTCTAGTCCTCTGTTCTCGAATTGCGCCCTGAGCTTGTCCCCAGATTTACCCAGAGTGTGACTAATTCAAGGATGAAACAAGATTCTTGTTGTGTTATGCTGGACTGGAATGGGCTTTCCTTTAATCTTGACTGATGTCATAGTTTGAAATCTCTGAAATTGAATCTCACATTTCTAATATATTCTCGGGACGTGTTTTGCTGTGTGAACTTGCGAACTGTATTTACAAGTTAATTAAGCTATATTATATAGTATATTAAAGTTGTTATGGACTTTGAATTTACAGGATAGGAAGAAGAGCTTGGAATGTTGAGGAGAAATATGGAAAATTTGATCAAGGACACGACGCAAGCCAGACTTGAACTTGTATCGCCGTGAACATGTGGCCTACTGTGCTACGGCTCTGATAACACAGAAGGAAGGAAAGAAAGAAATACGTAAATAAAGAAATATGGAAGGAAGGAAGAAAGGAAGGAAGGGAGAAAAGAAAAATAAAAGGAAGGGAGGAAGAGGAAGGAAGAAAACAGAATGAAAGAAGAAGGGAGAAAAGAAGGAAGCAAGGAATACAGAAGGAATGAAGGAATACAGAAGGAAGGAAAAAAGGAATACGGAAGGAAAGGAATACAGAAGGAAGGAAAAAAGGAATATGGAAGGAAAGGAAGGAAAGAAGGAAGGAAGGAAGGGAGAAAAGAAAAATGAAAGGAAGGTAGGAATACAGAAAGAATGAATATGGAAGGAAAGCCATACAGAAGGAAAGAATATAGAAAGAAAAGGAATACAGAAGAAAGGAATGAAAGAAAGGAATACAGAAGGAAGAAAGGAAAAGAATACAAAAGGAACGAAGGACAGAAAGGAATACAGAAGGAGGGAAGGAATGATGGAAATAAAGGAATATAAAAGAAAGAAAGACAATGAAACAAAAATGGAAAGAAAGAAAACAAATACAGACAGCACATATAAAAAGAAAAAAAAACTGAATAATGGAAAGAAATGCGTAAAGAAGGAAGGAAAGAAAAAGAAAGGTAAAATGACAGAAATACAAAAGGGAAAATGAAAAACAGAAGGAAGGAAGAAAAGAAAGAAGGGGAAATAAGGAAAGAAGAAAAGTAGATAAAAACAAGAACTCTTCCTCTTCTCTTGTGGTGCAGCTGTAGTGTGACAGACACAGACAGGTGCTCTTCTGTTACTGTGTGGAGAATGTGGGAGACGGAGTCCCTCATTTATTGCCCCATTTCTGTGAGACCCAGTTAAAGTTAGGAGGGCGTAGCAGAGCATTGTTACTGTTACGCTGAGAAGAACTGGTTGACTTGGCTTAATGTGGCATTTTAATTTAATTCATGACTTTTCCTAATCAGTTTCAGCTTTAGTTTAAATGGTCTGTCCACTCTGGATTCCACCGTCACCTTTATTTAGTCTAACAACTAGCCATGTGTCCTCGATTGGATAGCCATGCTAACAGTAATAACAATGATGATGCTATAAAAGAGAAGTGTAGAGTTAAGGGCACATGTGGTGTAGTATTTCCCTTCTGGTATTTTACTGCAGGGAGATGATGTCACCGTGCTGCAGAGCCAGATAACGGACTGCACACTTCGTTACAGTGACAGTCTCCAGAAAGCACTGGAGCGTTTAATGACGACTTCTAAAATCAAAACATGTTATTTCATTCAGATCACTGTAAGGGCTGTTATTTAAAGCTCTGTGTTGTGTAATTGATTAGGGTTAAAGATTATGCTCTGGAGCAATAAGGAAAAAGTAGGTTTTAGTGGCTATAAAATTCTTTTCAGTAAATGTCTGCGACCTTTAAGAGGAAACCTAACCTGTCTTTTTTTGCCATTTGATTCAGTTGAAACCACACAAACCAAAATCGCATTAAAGCAGGATAGTTCATGTTTTAGATTAGCCGGATAGATAATGAGAGACTTTGGGAGAAAGACAAAAAACAAAAACAAAAAAACATCAGAGGTTGCTAGGTCACTGTTTGGGTGTCCTGCTCACATGTGAGCCACCTGTTCCACTATTTTCAAGTTTATTAACGGAAGCCAGAATGTTCTCAATATAGCATTTTTTAAAAAGGCCTTAGTCATTCCTTAGTCATTTACTTTACTATTATTTACTTTGCTATTTTATTTTATTTTATTTTATTTTATTTTATCCCTACAGTTTTTATCTCAGAACAGATCTTCAGCTTCTTCTGACTCTGTTTCTGTATCATTTCTAAATGAGTGGAATTACATTAGTGCTATTTTAGTATCATTGATTTACTAATATATCCTGATATAGTTTTTGTTATTCTTTTGAATTTTGTTTTCACTTTATTTTTTTTATTATTTTTAGCTTATTTATTTGATATTTTTGTACTTCAACTTTGGTAATGCAAATTTGGCCTTTGCAACTTGCTGAAATAAAATACATTTAAGTAGTTTTTTTTAAAATTCAGTTAAAATGCATTTCAAGTAACATTTTTTTTATGGTTTTAGTTTTAGTTAACAATAATAACGTACTCGGTTACTAACGTAACCTCGGTTCTCTCTAGAAGAGGGAACGAGTACTGCGTAATATCTTACGCTATGGGGAAAACCTCTTTTCCACGAGATATTGAAGCCAAAAATTATCCTTAGTTTTGAATCAATGTAAAACGCGTTGCAGCAGCATGCAGACATAGGCAAGACGGCTCGCATGCCTATTGGCTGACCTGCGGCAACAGCAGCAGCCTATCGAGAGAGGCCATATCCAATGGGGGTGCTTTGCGCCCTCTACGTCACGTCCCGCCGAAATAGGCGTGGCCTTGACCTATAAATATAGCTCGATAGGCTGATACAAACTGGTTTTCATCGCCAAAGCGAACCAGAGCATGTTGTAAGCACGGGAACGAGTACCCTCTTCTAGAGAGAACCGAGGTTACGTTAGTAACCGAATACGTTCTCTTACGAGAGGTACTCTCGTACTGCGTAATATCTTACGCTATGGGGAACACAGTGTAACACGCCGTGCGTACTGGGATCCGACACCAAAGTCCCAAGGGCAGTAGCCCGGGGCTCATATAGTGCATAATCACCATGGACTCACAGAGAGTCAGGGAAGAGAGGCTAGAAGCGTCATTCCCTATAAATAGCATCCCACGGGAGCTAACCATATTAACAGTGCACCACGCAGTCAGGGTGAAAATCATTCAGCCTGAACTGGGTAGCAGTACGGGTCTTTCAATACCCATGGAGTTGTTCTATCGATCAGTGAGCGATGCACAAGGTTCTATGGCCCCTTTGCTCAGTAGTTTTGCTATTTCGGCTCGAAGTAGATGGGCTACCTCGTTCTTTACCGTAGTTTCGACTCGCGCCGTGTAACGGCGGGGACGTCGAGCGAACTGCAGCGAATAGCCTCTTTTTTATAGTGTTCAGCAGCCATTCTGACACCCCGGGAAGCTTTGCCCACGCATTTGCATGAATAGCTAGAGGTAGAATGAAATCTGGGCTCTGGCCGCAACGTAGTGGCCACCGGAGAGCTCCGGTGTGCTGTAAATTGAACACTGTGCTTGCAGCATCCAAGGCGGGGAGCGCGCTGATCACAGCGGGCGGTCTGGCCGCGCTCGATTTCTCTATGGCAGTTTGCGAAGAGGAAATTGAGCGGGGTGAAAAACGTGGGTTTTAACATGTCTGTGAGTGAATGTGAATGTGTGAATGTCATAGTATCAGCTCGGATTCGATGCTGGCCTGTTTCCCTGACGACTCGCGGGCAGAGTGGGGGGGGGGGGGGGGGGGGTCCACAGAGCTCGCCCAATCCTCACTGTCCGACGCCAGGATAGAGCAGCTGTCCTCCTCCACAGAAGCAGCTTCTCCGTTTCTCAGCAGCGACCGCCAACGTCAAATCCCGCGCTCAGGCGCGCTGGTGATGAATTCAAATAAAAAAAAAGCGCCTTCAAGAAGCGTTACGACATGTTTTACGGCCGTGATATCAAACGCTCACTAGCTCTCGCCTGCTTCGTCACAGATTGCGACATGCCGTGTTTCAGTCGTTGTAGTACATTTGAAATGGAGAATCGCGCGCGCCTTCACAGAGCGAACCAAAACCGGATTAACATTTTCATGGATTAATAATTTATATTCTGATCTGTACCTCATACACAACTATTATAATACTGCCAGAGAGGACTGCGGCTGCAACGCATCATCATTTGAACGACTTTTGGTACCGGTTTTGACATTTTCGCAATAAACAAATTATTGTGAAATTTATAACGTTACTTGTCTGTCTGTTATGTTTTTATTTTCTTCATAAGTGTAGCCTACGTAGTTCTCTTACGAGAGTATCTCTCGTATTGCGTAATATCTTACGCTATGGGGAAAACCTCTTTTCCACGAGATATTGAAGCCAAAAATTATCCTTAATTTTGAATTAATGTAAAACGCTGTGCAGCAGCATGCAGACACAGGCAGGACAGCTCGCGCGCCTATTGGCTGCCCTGCGGCAACAGCAGCAGCCTATCGAGAGAGGCGCTGCATGACACATATCCAATGGGGGCATTTCGCGCCCATTTCGTCACGTCCCGCCAGAAGACATCACGCATCGCTGGATCCGGAGTGAGAAGCCACGCCGTCTTAGGAAAAGCACACAGCGGGATGAGCCATTGAGTCTGAAGTCGCTGGCATCGCCGCCTTTAGCCGCCGTACCTGCTGCGCTTTCCGTCGTTATATCCTTTCAAACTGTGTGTGTGTGTGTTCGCCGCTGCGACGCACATTTTTTCACCGTCTCTCTCTCTGCTAAAAGAGCTGCGTCTTTTTCAAGGTGCAAAGATCCTGCGGCTCGTGCCAGGCCACACTCAGCGACGGGGGACGGTCATGTCATCTGCGTTTCCTGCCTGGGTGAGGATCATGCTGCTCTCGCTCTCGTCGACGGCGGATGCCCTCACTGTGAGCTACTGCCTATGGTGACTCTGAGGACTCGCCTGGCATCTTTCTCAGAGCCTGCACTTCAGCCCGCTGTAGCGCCGCGCCGTAAAAGTGCCGTGCCCAGCGCGGCCCCGAGCCTTCTCCTGCCCGCCAAAGCTCGTCGGTTCGCCCGCCAGCTTCGCCGGCATCGCTCGAGTCCTCTGCCGCCGCTTCCGCCATTGAGGTCGACAAAACAGCCCCGAGCCTTCTCCAGCCCGTGATAGCTCGGCGGTTCGCCCGGCAGCTTCACCAGCTTCACTCGAGTCGCTCGCTGACGGACAACGGCCGCCGCGCGCCGCCGCTTCCGCCATTAATGACGACGAGATAGCTGCATCTGTAGAGAAGGCCAGCTTCAAAACCTCGGCTAGCTTTCTTTACGTTATAAGAAAGCTACCCCGCCCCCGCCCCCCGTGGGCATGCGTCACCGGCGAAATGAGGAAAGAGTGTGTTTTTAGTCCCGCCGAGGCCGGACCAATCTCCATTTCTCAAACATTTCTCAGCTCCTCTTAGTTTGAGCGGCTGAAAATGTCAATATTGCAGCGGTGAGCCTGTTGTATAACACGCACGCCTGCAAACAAACGCCGACACACACAAAACTGTGATGACGCTCTTTATCCGCTCGGGCTATTTTAAGCTTTTGTCGTTTCCCCCTGTGGCTCAGTGGCGAAACCCAAAGCCTTCGCACGGGAGACCCGTGTTCGAGCCCAGCTCTCGCAGCGGATAAAAATTTAGTCTTGCCGCAGCCAGACTTACACCCAAACTTTTCACTCATTCAGTTCTGAGAAAATGCGACTGTTCCAGTGTATTTTGCAGTAAACAAGCCGGTACCATGGCCCGCTTGCCTGCACACAAATGCCGTTTCCACGCCGACCCAGAAAAATCATGTAAGCAGTGTATTTTCTGGTATTCCGGCCACAGCCGATGGTGTTATGAGTGTATTAAAAATGCCACAGCCCAGTGTTCAGTTCTACACACAAACACAGCCCGCCAAAGTGCAGGGCTCGCACAAATGAGTTCGACTCATGTCAATTGTGCATTAATTATAGTGAATGTGCCCAAAACCCAGTGCCCACAAACACTACACACTGCATGTGCCACATTTTCTGTAAAAGAAACCAACACACATACAGTCAGCTAAGGCCCACGGTGTTTAAGTCTCGCCGCGGCCAGACTCTACCGAAACTTCTCGCTCGTTCAGTTCCAAACAATGTGACTGTTCCAGTGTATTTTGCAGTAAACAAGCAGGTACCACAGCCCGCTTGCCTGCACACAAACGCCAGTTTTACGGCGACCCAGATAAATCCCAAAAAGAGTGTATTTTCTGGAATTCCGGCCACGGCCGATGGTGTTATAAGTGTTGTAAGAATGCCCACGTCTCAGTGCCCATTCCCACACACAGACACAGCCCTCCACAATACAGGGCTAGCACAAATAAAATCGACTCATGGCGATTGTGCAATAAATGTAGTGTATGTGCCCACAACACAGTGCCCACAAACACTACACGAAGCATGTCCCACGGTTTCTGTAAAAACGAAACCAACACATTCTCAGTCGGCGCGAGCCGACAGTGTTCCCAGTGCAGTGATTGTGCCCGCTATCCCGCGCCCACATTCCCTCACAGACATGCCGAACCCTACGGGGCTCGTCCCGCTCGCATTCTCTCCACAACCTGTCAGAGAGAAGCTGAGCGCGGCCGGGCTGCCCGCTGTGATCAGCGCACCCCCCGCCTCGCTCACTGCAAACACAGTGTTTATTTCCCAGCACACCGGAGCTCTCTGGCCGCCGTTATGCAGCGGCCAGAGCCCAGATTTTCATTCTACCTCTAGCTATTCACGCAGATGCGTGGGCGAAGCTTCCCGGGGTATCAGAATGGGTGCTTAAGACTATAGAAAGAGGCTATTCGCTGCAGTTCGCTCGACGCCCCCGCCGTTGCGCGGCGCTAGTCGAAACGACGGTAAAAAACGGAGTATCTCATCTACTTCGAGCCGAGATAGCGAAACTACTGAGCAAAGGGGCTATAGAACCTTTATCTCAGGCTCAGAGCAAAGGGGGTCTTTACAGCAGGTATTTTCTGGTACCGAAAAAAGACGGGGCTCTCAGACCCATTCTAGATCTGCGACAGCTGAACAGAGCGCTCATGAAGCACCAGTTCAGAATGATTACAACCAGGAAAATCCTCTCGCAAGTTCGCCAGGAGGACTGGTTTATGTCAATAGATCTGAAAGACGCCTTTTTTCAAATACAAATAGCGTCGCGTCACAGGCGATTCTTGAGATTCGCCTTCGAGGGCCAGGCATACCAATACAAAGTCCTGCCGTTTGGCCTGTCCCTGGCACCCCGTACATTTACGAAGTGCATGGACACGGCTCTCGCACCCCTGAGTCTCCAGGGCATGCGAATTTTGAACTACTTGGACGATTGGCTGATTCTAGCTCGATACGATCAGAGCTCATAGAACACAGGACCACATTACTTGAGCATCTCGAGAACTTGGGTCTCACAGTCAATTGGGCGAAAAGTTCGCTGTCTCCCAGCCAGAAAATTTATTTTCTGGGAACAGTGTTGGACTCGCTATCCATGACTGCGCGTCTGTCGCCAGAGCGCGAGCCGGACATTCAGCGCGCCGTGAAATCCTTCCGCTGCGGCTTGATAGTCCAGCTCAAAAGGTTTCAGAAAATGCTGGGCCTCATGGCCTCAGCAGCTTCAGTACTCCAGCTGGGTCTGCTTCGCATGCGCCCACTGCAGCTGTGGCTGAAAGCGCGAGTTCCGCCCCGGGCATGGACCGCCGGTTTCAGGTTGATCTGTTCGCGTCCCACGAGAACGCTCACTGTCCGAAATATTTCTCCAAGAGCGAGGACGCGCTGGGCCACGTCTGGCCCCGCTGTCCCCTCTATGCTTTTCCCCCCGTCTCGCTTCTGCCTCAAGTGCTGGAACGAATCAGGGAAAACAGATGCCCAGTGCTGCTTGTGGCTCCGCTCTGGCCGAACCAGACTTGGTTCCCAGTCCTGATGCGGCTGACCAGCACTGCCCCGTGGCCAATACCGTTGAGGAAAGACCTCCTCTCTCAGACCAAGGGCTCGATTTGGCATCCTCGCCCGCAACTATGGTCCCTACATGCATGGGCCATCAATGGGTACCCGCTAACCTCCCAGGGGGAGTGTTAAATACAATCAAGCAGGGTAGAGCCCCGTCTACTAGACGGCTCTATTCCTCAAAGTGGTCAGTGTTCTCTGACTAGTGTCAAGCTCAGGGCTTTTCACCCGCAGACTGCGGGGTTACGGAAGTGCTCTCCTTCCTTCAGGAGCTGCTGGATAAGGGCAGAACCCCATCCACGCTCAAAGTATACGTTGCGGCCATAGCGGCGTTTGCAAAACCGACATCTGGCCAGTCACTGGGGAAAACGACCTGGTCGTGCGATTCCTCAGGGGAGCTCGGAGGCTGAATCCTCCCAGACCACCCTCAGTCCCTGTGTGGGACTTTTCTACGGTTTTGGAAGCCATGAAAGGTGCCCCATTCGAGCCAATCCATTTGTCAGACATGAAATATCTGTCTCTCAAAACGGTATTCTTTATGGCTCTCGCTTCAGTGAAGCACGTAGGGGACTTGCAAGCGCTTTCGGTAAGCGCGTCATGCATGGAGTTTGGGCCTAATGACTCAAAAGTCATACTCAAACCAAGACACGTGCCCTCAACACACAGTTCAGGGCCCAGGTTATTTCCCTGTGCGCTCTCTCGGTTCATAATGAGGAGGAGGATGCGAGTCTCCTTTGCCCTGTCAGGGCACTGAGAGCTTATGTGTCCCGCTCGTCTGCCTTCAGACAGACCGAGCAGCTCTTCATTTTGTTTGGCGGACGATTTAAGGGACTGGCCGCAACAAAACAGAGCCTATCCAGATGGATAGTCGACGCCATAGCACTGGCTTACACTTCTAAGGGCCTGCAGTGTCCTTTGGGTGTCAGAGCGCACTCCACGAGAGGCGTGGCCTCGTCGTGGGCTTGGTATACTGGGGTTACCTTGCAAGATATCTGTATGGCCGCGGGCTGAGCCTCGCCGTCTACATTTATAAGGTTTTATAACCTAGAGGTTCCCGCCTTACAAGCCAAGCTTCTGTCGGTATAGAATTCAGTACTATCCGCCCCGCTGTGCCGGCCCAGATGCTGGGTTTTGCTTGTGCATCGCTCACTGAGCGATAACACGGCTCCATGGGTGTTGAATAACCTGTACTATTACCCAGTTCAAGCTGAACTTGTTCACCCTGTCTGTGTGAAACACTATTAACATAACTAGCTGCTATAGGATGCTATTTCATGGGGAATGATGCTTGCAGCCTCTCTTCTCCGACTCTCTGTGA
Source organism: Gila orcuttii (assembly GCA_026230005.1). Lineage (NCBI taxonomy): Eukaryota > Metazoa > Chordata > Actinopteri > Cypriniformes > Leuciscidae > Gila > Gila orcuttii. The sequence continues at coordinate 23,625,110 of JAPDVR010000009.1, forward strand.
GTCAATGGTGATTATGCACTACATGAGCCCCGGGCTACTGCCCTTGGGACGTTGGTGTCGGATCCCAGTACGCACGGCGTTTTGCATTGTGTTCCCCATAGCGTAAGATATTACGCCGTATGAGAGATACTCTCGTAAGAGAACGTACTCGGTTACTAATGTAACCTCGGTTCTCTCTTAGAGAGGGAACGAGTACTGCGTATTTTGCCGTGCATACACAGCTCTGGTTTGCTTCGGCGATGAAAACCAGTGTACCAGCCTTATCGAGCTATATTTACAGGGCGAGACCACGCCCTTTCTGGCGGGACGTGACGAAATGGGCGCAAAATGACCCCATTGGATATGTGTCACGCAGCGCCTTTCTCGATAGGCTGCTGCTGTTGCCGCAGGGCAGACAATAGGCGCGCGAGCTGTCCTGCCTATGTCTGCATGGTGCTGCACAGCGTTTTACATTAATTCAAAATTAAGGATAATTTTTGGCTTCAATATCTCGTGGAAAAGAGGATTTCCCCATAGCGTAAGATATTACGCAGTACTCAATCCCTCTCTAGAGAGAACCGAGGTTACGTTAGTGACCGAGTACGTTTTAAGGAATGGTTATGGGTAGGTTTAGGGGTATGAGTAGGATTAGTGGCTCAAAATATATTTTAATGCTATTGTTAATAAAACTATGAGAGGTTCGGGTTTGCTGAGATGGTCTCTGTTATGACCGTTTTACACTTTATATTAAGTGGACAGTTCCTGAGGAGTTACCATGTAAGTAAGTTACACTGTTAATACAGTGTTGCACAGAAGTTTGGGTTTTGCATAATACACAGTAAATTATGACCGTTTTACACTTTATATTAAGTGGACAGTTCCTGAGGAGTTACCATGTAAGTACACTGTTAGTACAGTTGCACAGAGGTTTGGGTTTTGCATAATACACAGTAAGTTATGACCATTTTACACTTTATATTAAGTGGACAGTTCCTGAGGAGTTACTATGTAAGTACACTGTTAATACAGTGTTGCACAGGGGTTTGGGTTTTGCATAATACATGTAAGTTATGACAGTTTAACACATTGTATCAAGTGCAGAGTTCCTGAGGAGTTACCATGTAAGTACACTGGTACCACAAGGGAAAACTTTAGCTGTAATTCAACATAAGTCCTGCCGGTCATATAGTAAATACATGGTATACACATAGGAATCATCATGGTTTCAGTGTGTTCTTAACTGGTAACTACAGTATGGAAGACTGCGTGTGGAAGTGGAACAACTTGTGTGAATACATATTGTTGTTACAAAATGTAGTTACATAATGCCTGTTACACATGTGTACTTACTGTAGTGGAAAAAGTGTTGTTACACATTTGTACTTACACATACCGTTCCGTGGGTTGTTACATATGTGTAGTTACACAAATATTACAGTTGTAAATACTATGTACCAATGTGTATTTACACTGTAGTTACATACTAAGTACATATCTAGTAACCATGTAAGTTCACAGGTATTTGGGCCACTTAATATAAAGTGGGACCGAACTCTGACTTGCACATATCGGATAATCAAATCATATTTTCTTAGACATGTTCTTAGCAAAAACTGATTCACACTCAGTTTAAGGGATAATGTACATCCAGCCAGTTGTTATCGTAGAATAAAGTCAAGTCAAATAGTCAAATATATTTATATAGCGCTTTTCACAATACAGATTGTATCAAAGCTGCTTCACAGTATCAATCAAAACAACTTAACAATGTTTTTTTATTACTGGAAAAAAGACATCCATGTTTGGTAGAGCTGATCAATGGTATGATTGGTTAATTAATTTGAATATCCCCAACTGAGCAAGCCAAAGGCAACAGTGGCAAGGAACCGAAAAACTCCATCCAGTGACCTAATGGTGTCCTAACGCCCCATCAGATGACCCAATGGAGAACCTTGGGAGAACCCAGGCTCAGTCGGGGGCCAGTTCTCCTCTAGCGTTTATGAACTAGAGGCCGAATTTACAGTAACTGTAAGATAAAAAATGTATATGAATGCCTGGCTAAATAGATGCGTCTTCAGTCTAGTTTTAAACTGGGAGAGCGAGTCTGAGCTACGAACAATATCAGGAAGGCTATTCCAGAGCTTCGGAGCTAAATGTGAAAATGCTCTGCCTCCTTTGGTGGATCTGGATATCCTAGGAATGACCAGAAGCCTCGAATTTAGTGATCTTAAAGAGCGCGATGGATTGTAAGGCGATAGAAGATCCGTTAAATAGACTGGAGCTAAACCATTTAGAGCTTTATATGTCAAAAGCAATACCTTGTATTTAATAAGGAACTTTATAGGTAACCAATGAAGTGATGATAAAATCGGTGTTATATGATCATATTTTCTTGATCTAGTAATAACTCTAGCGGCTGCATTTTGGACTAACTGTAGCTTGTTTATTGAAGATGCAGGACAACCAGCTAATAAAGCATACAGTAATCTAGTCTCGAGGTCATAAATGCATGAACTAACTTTTCTGCATCAGAGACTGATAGCATATTACGTAGCTTAGCAATGTTTCTAAGGTGGAAAAAGGCAGTTTTTGTAACATATGAAATATGCTTTTCAAAAGACAGGTTGCAGTCTAATGTAACACCCAGGTCTTTTACTGTAGCGGATAAAGTAACAGTAAGTAACATAGTAGGCATCCTACTATGTTAAAGTCGTGCTGTGAAAGGTTTTGTGGACGGTTTTTAGAACCGATAAGTATTACCTCTGTCTTGTCTGGATTTAATAAAAGAAAATTACGCGTCATCCAATCTTTTATATCTTTAACACAATCTGTCAATTTGGATAATTTAGCGTCTTCATCTGGCCGTGATGAAATATATATTTGAGTGTCATCAGCATAACAATGGAAACTAATTCCATGTTTCCTTAGAATATTACCAAGTGGCAGCATATATATTGAGAATAATAAAGGCCTAGCACAGATCCCTGCAGCACTCCATAGTTTGCCGAAGTTATAATCGATTTTTCTCCATTTAAGTAGACGAAATGGTAGCGGTCAGATAAGTATGACCTGAACCAGCTTAATGCTTGTCCTTGAACACCAGTGTAATTTTGTAGTCGATCTAAGAGTATTGTGTGATCTATAGTATCGAACGCAGCACTAAGATCAAGTAAAACTAGTACTGAGATACAGCCTTGGTCCGAAGCTAAAAGTAAATCATTTGTGATTCTAACAAGCGCAGTTTCAGTGCTATGATGTGGCCTGAATCCAGACTGAAACTTTTCATAGATGTCGTTTTCTTGCAAGAAAGAGCCGAGTTGAGCGGACACAACTTTTTCTAATATTTTTGACATAAATGGAAGATTCGAAATGGGTCTGTAATTTGCTAGGTTATTTGGATCTAATTGTGGTTTCTTAATAAGAGGTTTTATAACTGCCAGCTTGAACGTTCTTGGAACATGACCTAAAGATAAAGATGAGTTAATAATATTGAGAAGAGGCTCTTCCACTATAGGTAACACTTCTTTCAGTAGTTCAGTTGGTATAGGATCTAATAAACATGTTGTTGTTTTAGATGAAGTGATAAGTTTATTTAACTCTTTTTGTTCTATGGTTGTAAAGCATTGTAATTGTTCTTACGGGGTGATAATTGCGGCCGAATTATAAGGCGCGAGCAAAGATCGAACGTTTACGATTTTGATTCTGATGCTTTCAATTTTCTCGGTGAAGAAGTTCATGAAATCATTACTACTAAACTGTAACGAGGTATTTTGTTCAGACGACGTCTGTTTATTTGTTAGTCTAGCCACGGTATTAAATAAAAACCTTGGATTATTTCGGTTGTTTTCTATTAATTTGCTGAGGTGCTCAGCCCTGGCCGTTTTAAGTGCCTGTTTATAAAGTGACATACTGTCTTTCCACGCGATTCTAAAGACCTCTAAATTAGTTTTTTTCCATTTACGCTCTAAATTACGGGTTTCTCTCTTTAAAACATACGTAGTATTATTGTACCATGGTGCTATACTTTTTTTTCTCTGACCTTTTTTAATCTAATGGGTGCAACAACATCCAATGTTCTAGAGAGAATGGTGCTCATAGTTCTAGTTAGTTGAGGATGATCATCCTGTACCCCAACAGGATGATCAGGACTTTATTCTGCGATAACAAATGGCGGGATGTACATTATTGTCCCGCTTATTACAGGGCTACTTGCCTCATAAGTAAATAATTCAAAGTCAAAATATTTTTTTAGCTCTTTAAACACAAAGCTCCTGCAGAGAGAGAGCAGTTGCTAGCGCAGCAAGTTCAAACTAGACGGACATTTAAGAGATACAGTACAGTCGTACCACATATTACACAGCATTTCACCACATAAATAATTATGGATAAGAGATATAGATGATACTGTTTTAAAATCAAACCTGTTTGTTATTGTCACAAAATGGCAGCAGCTGCGTTCATATGAAACAAGAGAGTGAGTCTGTGATAGCCAGATGACATAATTA